>KN817622.1:0-142934 GCA_000827495.1 Hypholoma sublateritium FD-334 SS-4 | reverse complement strand
ATGCATTATAAAGAAAATGTCGCGGCGCGTACTGCCGAGCTCATAGGGGAGCTCAGAACCAAGAGGGGCGGCAAACTTTATCGAGGCGCATCGCTAGGGTGTATTAGGACAGCGTTAAACGAGGTTTACGACTCCGAACAACAGTCCAAGAAGAGYGAAGTGCGCGAAAAGATCGTCGAGCGGCGAGCCAAAAAGCTCGAGGAGAGCAAATCAGCCTTGCAAGATCGCACACCGGCCACCTACGCTGAGTAATTTATATAATCTATATGCTTAGATTCGGTATATTGACGCAGTTCTTATCTTTAGCACAATAGACGGCATCCCCGATTTTTTAAACGGTCCGCTTCGAGTGTTTGGGGAGCGTACAGGATGGGCTATTTCTCTCTTGATGGGTGGCCCTCACCCGAACGCTAATGGCGCTATTTCAGTCGCAAGGTACGCTCTCTTATTTACTCAGACCAGTAATCTAATAAGTATATAACAGTTTTCACGTTGGGCAAACCGAAATGGGCATGTCCTTCGGACAGTCAATAAATTTTGATGAGAAGTATATGCAGCCGTTCACACAATTTCTTGAAAAAATTTACCGTGCGTTTTTTTTTTGCTTGCCACGGTGACAAATGTTATATCTTATCGATGTTTCAGCACCGTCCATGAGGGAGTCCCGCAGTCTGACAGCGGTACAAATGGACGCGGTGCCTGAATTGTCAGATTCGTCGCCCTCACCCTCGGCCTCTCCCTCGGCCTCTCCAAACCCGGACACTCCAGCGGAGGTATCAGGACCTAGTAGCAGTAAGAATTTATTGCTGCTCTTGCCGCTAAGTATACGATGCTGAAATGAGTGATATTATAGCCGCACCGCTCCAAACACCACCGACAGAGGTGGGCTCGGGTACGTCGGGCGAAGCAGCCGGGGATTTGTCAGCTATTTYGCCGACTCTATCCGGTGTCCATATCAGCACTCCAGCTGTTCCACCGTCTACGCCCTCTACCAACCCCCTCCCTACTGYGCTTCCTCTACATTCTGACCAACGTTTCGAAGATGTGACTAATTGGATGAGYGGTAAGTCTCGAATTCTGTTGTGGTTCTTAGGCTGATCTTTGTTTCGAAGTCGGTCCAATGCCTCCCCATCACGATGGTAGCGGTACTGCCCTTCCGGGCCAGATRCAATCGAACGACAACAATGGTGCAATACTCTCAGATTACCACCTGTATACGCCCATGGGGGCTCTTTTCGGCAATGCACTGCATGGGACTTTTGCAGGAGGCGATGAGCTGCAGTCCTCTGCTACTGCCGGGCACATCCATCCCTTTCAAGGAGAGGACTTCAACCCAGACCCCAACTTCGGATCGTCATTCAATGATATGGCTTTCACCAATTATAATTCTACAGGTACGTCATTGATTGTATGGGTCTCGACTGATTACTTACTCTTAATTTTCAGATAATTCGGGCTTATTGTCGCCATACGACCCATTGRAAGCGTTTCTACGAGGCTTTCCGGAGTCAAGAGATAATCCGACGTCAAATGAAAACCGTTTGCCCCTCCCTGACCATTCTGTCGAGCCATGGACGTCTTCGACCCAACTGCCCGCGTTGTCCACCATATCCACTAATAGTGACCACCGCTCGTTATCACTCAACACTGCTTCTCAAACAGCAGCTTCAAACGAGCCATTTTTATCCAACAGCGCTCCTCAAACGATACTTTCAAATGACGTCAATTCACTTTCTCTTCCAGTGCCATTAACCACACCGCCATCACTCATGTTAAGTTCCGAAGAGCCGGGCATCATATCTGAACCACAGGTCCCACTGCGCGATATACCAGGATCCGGATCGAACATGCCCTCGGACATTCGTCGTTCCACACGCTCTGTCATCCCATCAAAACGCTCGGAGCAACTGAACAAGATTGGAGGCAACGATACGGATGTTCCTCATCCTGGCAAGGAAAACATCCCACCTCAGTCTACGGGACCCCYGGCCTGGATCTCCCTCGCCAGAGGACATTTCCTTCTACGTGACCTTGGTGAGGATTGGGTAGCGTGCGTCGAGAAGTGGTTCGAATTGGAAGAAAAGCTTGGTTTTGGGGAGGTTCCGGGTACGAAGGTGAGCAACCCCTCTAATCTCTGTCATGTTCGATTTCTCACAGAGCTTGGAAGACTGCTCTTCCCGCAGTGTCCACGCGGCCGGAGGAGTGGACTCAATGGACCATGAAAACTCGCGGCGGCGTTAGACGTTACGATGCCCTTCCGTTCATTGCAGATTCGGCGGATCTTGGCATCGCAATTGCCAAGTGGTGGAGTGCTATGCAGCCTGGATTCCGCAAGAGCGACGATAATATCCCTGCAAGTGTATACGACACGGATAACGGTACGGTTTGGGATCCTCTGCRAAAAAGTGGGCCTAGCGGGTTAGTTTCGGTCATGACTTTAATGACGTGGTGGGGTCAAGCCCTTCTCGATCGCACTCAATATCAAACGGATAGCACTAATGAATGGCGTCGAATGGTCGCCGACATCAAGACCTGTATGATCGTCATTGCATCTACCACAGACACAACGAAGAAACGAAAAGCGCCAGGAGATCGAATGGCCGGTCGGAAGCGGTAAGCCCTCTAATCTTTGTTTGTAAAATCTATTCTAACATCCTTGTTATTGTAAGTCTCCGCGTCTAACATCATATCTCTGCGATCGTTATAATCTTCGACCAATTTGATTCTTTTTTTTCTTCTYGTCCATTCTTGACATCTGTTTATCTTATCTTTATCTTGTGTGTTTTTATCTACGAACGATCCCATCTTGACCATCTCCCGAAGTATATATTAGACAATGTAACATGTATATTGAGTTGAAGCCTAGTGTGTACAATGAAATTTCTTGCAGTGCTGTCTGGCGAGAGAACAAGGGAAATAAATACTGTTATGAACTATGGCTGTGTGGCAAAATATTGCACCATGCTGAGCAAGATTATTGCTCAAGGACTGTGTGTATCATTTATTGCACAACTCTACTATTGCACAACTTTTGCAAGTCTTAAAATAAGTAGAACCACGACAGCAGTAGACGAGAAGGCTACGCCGCGGGGTCCAATAAGCGACGAGTCCGCTGGTGGCAGCAGGACGTGGTCTAGACAGCAAAACCGCGTGGGCTGGGTCATGGGGCCATGGGTAGACTCGGTGTGGCTATGGCTGAGAAAGCGCAGGCGCATTTCGTGGGTGTGATGAATGGGGTGGCCGCGGGCCGCGGCGTGGTTGAGAGTACTGGGTGCGGTATCAGTACGGTAAAGGGGGCACGGTGTGAGCGCGCGATTGTAGCGAGCGCACGCGCGGGGTAGTACAAGTGGGACCGGAACCGTGCCCGGACGTGGGCGCGAGCGCGAGTGTCGTCGAGGCAGCAGTGGGTGGCATCATGCTGCTGATTCATGCATGGCACAAATTCAAGCTTCAAGACCCAGACCGGGTACGGGAAGATCCTGGGGACACCGGAGACGTCGAGGGAAGCTGTCCCGGGAATGGAGCGGGTAGCAGGTGGGGCGGGCTCGGGGCGCGAACGGGACGGGGGGGCAAGCGGGGCGGGGCTCGGAGGGGCGCGAGCGGGACGGGGGCGCGAGCGGGGCGGGGCCCGGAGGGGCGCGAGCGGGATTGTGATATTTATAGACCGCACCGGCAAACCGAACGATAAGTACCCAGGCATGAATAAATATAGAATTGAACGCTGTTCGTTTCACGAATATAATTAGACTACATAAAAACATACGGGCGCATCAACAGCGCCAGAAATAGAGGGCGCGCGCCCAGCTACCAATATGGAAGGGAGGCGGGAAAATGGCGGGGATATGGTGATCTATTTGCACATTTATTCCCACCCCCGCCCCCCGTCTGATGGCATGCCCCGCGCCCCCCAGGAAGCTTCATATCGTTTAATTACCCCTTTACCATGTCCTACCGCAGTATAAAGCATATGAATAATGTATATAATACCTAAACAAAGATTTAGAAGCAGAAAAAACCACGTATCAGCATTTAGGCTACAAGTATGCAAGCACCCCTGCTGCGAAGGGCGGCGACATGCAGGTACGTAAGTAGACGGATTGTTACTTGTAAATACACGGGTTCTATTACTACGTGCACCTATCTCATTGATTCTATTCCAGAGGCCCTTCAGTACGTCAGTTCAGCACCACACGGCCCGCAACCCACTATTTGGAGTAGGCGCTCTTACGCATCAAACATACGCAGTGGCGCGGGACGGGGACGAGCATCCCACACTTGTGGTTTCTCATGGCAGAAGCGCCAACTCGGAGAAGCTGCGCCTACGATGGTTCTAACAAGGTGGTTGAGCGAGTCGATGACGCCGGCCTCGATTGGTCTTTGACTCGTCGAGTGCGGCAAATTTGGGCGCTTGAAAAAGGGTTAGGGATGTAGTGTCACACATATTGTATACACTCCGTATTCCATAATTAAGTAGCTAATTACAATGATGTCGACGAGCGCCGAGCGCTGAGTACGGGCTTACACTGACCACGATATTCGACGAAGTTCATCGTTCCCACGTTCTTTGCCGCATTCCCACGACTCGCCGAAGAATCAAAGAAGAATTGCCCTGCGCCAGATTCATCCCAGATTTACCACCATAGTTTTATTGAAGCGCCATATACATGGTTTATCTACTTTAAATACCAGTCTGAGCACCGTGGTGTGGTGTTTGAGGAATACAAACCTTCCTGGGGGGCGCGGGGCATGCCATCAGACGGGGGGCGGGGGTGGGAATAAATGTGCAAATAGATCACCATACGGGGAGGGGAAATTCCGTGCCAGTGCATAGTAGTAAATTTATTGCAATAATAATGCACAATTATTGCACCAGGTACAGTGGCTGCCGGCCTGCGAGGTGCAAGCGAGGTGACTTACTACAGTTGTAGTATTCATTGCAAGACCTTTTTACTACGGTTGTAGGTAGTATTGCATTAGTGGGACAGTACCAGGTGCTGCAGATACGAAGCACCTGGTACATGAGCCCAGCGCCGAAGAGGCAGAGCGCACCAAGCTCACCAAAGAAGCATTGACCAATGTGATCGAACGCCTTCGAGGCAGGGTTCCAGAGCATGAGGCCCCTGACTTTGTCAAGCCACGCGATAAAACGACAGACGCCGAATTTCGTACTTACCTCGATTATGATGCGGGGATAACTATGACCCCACGAAACGGAAAAGAGACCAATGCAGCCCGCTACGACCGCCTGCGCATTAATAAACACATATGGTCCACATTCCAAACGCAGTACGAGGCAGATTTGAACGCTAAGGAAGAGAATCAAGCACGCACCAACGGGCAGATTTACGTCAATGGACGAATCGAGCGGCCCAACGATCTACATAACGTAGGCTTCATATGGCCCCAGGTATTTTGCTACCACAACACCAATACCGTATTCTACGGTGACCTTACTGCTGAAGTGATCAGGCATATCCTCAGTCCTGATCGCTGCTTGCTGTACGAACCACCAGAGGACGATCCCGTTTATCATGCGGCGCCAGGAGGTTATCCTCAGACTGCCCACGAGGTGGAGGACCTGATCTCCCTTTGCAAGAGTGGAGACGTGAAAGAGGTCTACCGAATTGGGGGACATATATTACTGCGTGCATTTTACCAGTCCACTCAACGCATCACCGAATCTCTTCACGATGAAGCTATGAAAGCGATCCTGGACCCCAAAATATATACTCCCGAATATTTCCCAGCCTGCGCTAGGAGTGTCAACGTGGGCTTAGCATTCGATGTATTACCGCCCAAACGACGAGGACGCCGTGGCGGAAGCAACGACGGGTATGGCCTGGAAATGCCTCACGACCCATTTAATGCGGTCGAATGGGCTATCTACTTCCTGGTACATCACCCAGTAGGGTCGCTGAACAAGATCAACGGGATATCAATGGACTTTGGAGGACGCATCCGCCTCGAGAACCTGTACGCGCACTTATTTGTTCGCGCGATACGACCGGCCAGCCATAACCAAACGCCGGCGGTGGCACGCTACACGATCCTATTTGCATGCGTTGCGGCGAGGCCCCATTTATACGAGGAGCGCATCGCAGATTATAACGAGCGGTTCCCTGACGCACCTTTCGTCGAGCAGCGCGGGCCCAGCTATACGTTCGCTGTTTCCACGCTTACGGATGCTGAGGCTAATAACTTCTCGTCAACGGACTTAACCGACCATCTCATCAAGAATGGGATGCCCGTACGCGTTATGAACCACTGTTACTCGTATGGACGGCAGTTTTTGGACCAGACATTTTACAACGTCGGACGAGTCCACGAATCACGACAGGTCAACGCCGAGCGCGTCGAAAGGCTCGAGCGGTTTGGGACACCGCCCACCATACCTGAATGGACCGGTTGGTACGCGCCCACATACGACGTTATTCGACGGATTAAGTACGTCTATCACGGCGCCAAGAAAGGAGAGGTCAATTTAGACAACATGTTTTGGACGAAGTACGGGGATGACCATGCGCCGCCCGCTCTGGTATCCGACCCGTATACGGTACCCACCACCATTCCAAAATGGGATGGTAGTGATCACCTTGCGGTACCGCGTACGAAGGACATAGACACAGAGATGACCAACGCAACGTCCGGACCCGACACCGGTGGTGGCGCCGTATCGCCTACGTCCGGTGATCGCAAGGTGAAGGCCACGGCCGCACCAATCGACGCGTCCCCCTTGAAGAATGGGAGCGCGTCTAGTGAGGCCTCCATTCCGGAGAGCCCGTTGACTGCCGAGACAGAATTAACCGATGATGAAATGGATGGCGAGGGAGAGCCCGAAGACGAGGAATAAAAAGATCGATACATTAGGCGCCCAACTATAATAGGCGCCGAGGACCTGCCTGTATTTCTCCGAGACTGTACATTGCTCTAAACGTTTATCTAACTTATATATATTGGGCATCTGATGGTAGTAGATGCACATGCCAACGCGTGGACAACTACTCCGTTGATTGGGGGATGCCAACGCGTCACTCAACAGCGAGTCTGCCGGGGGATGCCAACGCGTCACCCAGCGACTACTCACATCCATCGACCCTACCAAATCAATTAATTTTACGTTACTACTACTTTCTTATTTCTTGGGTCGACGTCACCTTCCAGATTGCGTTAGCAATCTCATGGGGGGGTGTGTAACGGTGTCCGGGCTATGGCACCGTTCACCCGGCAATTAGCGCCTTGGCGAAGGCTTGGCGCTAGCTGACTATATAATACGTCGGCCTGCGTACTGCTGGGGCAGACGCTTTTTTACCTAGAACTACATCTTTCCAATATTATACATTGGCAAGCTCGTTCTTGGGTGAACTAAGTGATCTCGAAACGCAACGCGTTTCACAGATTCTGAAAGCGGATGCGAGCAGTGCAAAGAACTAGGCTCATTAAACGACATATTATGCCATAAAGTTTTAAGCTAATGGACAGTAATTGAAAATCCTCATTATTCTGGTTATAACCCGTTTTTCTCGTACCCTCCTTTACAGAACGAGGGCACCAGCGATGACGGCACCGATGAAGGCCAGGGGACCACTCGCGACAACAACATTAGCAGCGCTTGATGCAGAGGTCGTCGAGGCAGATGTAGACGCTGTGGACGATGAAGGGGTGGTGGAGGTCGAAACGGCGGCCTTAGTGGTAGTAGTGGCTGACGCAGCGGTGCTTGATGAACCAGCAGCGGTGGAGGAGCTCGCGGGAGTGGAGAAAGGAACGCTGTTGGCCGCTCCCGCAGTGCCAGTGACGGCGATGCCGGCTGAAAGAAACGAGACATTGAGTAAGATTTCGATAGCGTCAATCAGAATTATCTTACCGGCAGTGCACTGCGAGGTCTGCAGACCGACGGCGGCAGCCAGATCGGCTGTCGTACAATGCTCAGTCAGACACGCAGTGGCGTCGACTATGAATTGTGCGGAAGAGCAGACGCAGGTAACGTCAGTGCTAGAGCCCAGGGCGCGTAAGTGACGATATATAGGCCAATTTTCTATACGTACAAGCTGCTACAGCCGTCCAACACGGCGGCGGATGAGACACACTCGATCACGCAAGCGCTAATTCCCGCAAGGGCGGTTGACGTCGATGCGGCGGCATCAGAAGAGGTTGTCGCGTTTTGTGCACCCACGGACATGGCAGCGAGCGCGAGCGCGAAAAATACTTTGGAGAACATTTTAGGTTCGTGGGGGGGATCGTAAACGTGCAAGAGAAGGGGAGGAATCGGTTCCCCTACTGTACTGAGTAGAATTTATACAATCGGAGCCCTGGATGAAATCCGTGGGAAATGTGGGGCCCCTGGCGTCCGCATGGAAGATAAAATGAACTATTTCGGACCATTTCTCCATGAATTTGAAATTCATGTGCCAAGGCTGCCGCCGCCCCAGCTCACCCCGCATCTTCGTGGTCATCCTTGGTCGTCACTTGTATTTCCCAGTGATCCCAGGTCACCGGACGCTGTCACTGCAGGTCACTGCCATATGATGTATTAGTGATCCGGATCGCGGGTATCGAAGTAAAAGTCCAGAGCGATTGCACCACTACATCGCGGAGGTAGTGTGACGCTATAATTTTTACTCAAACACCAGTAGATTTACTATTTATTACACACAATTGTTTGTTTCCTCCCCTCCAAATCGGGTGTTTCCTTCTGTTCTAGTTCGCCCAAAGTCTGCCTTTCTCGTTGAATTCTCGTCTGTCTTAGATCTTGTCGAAGAGCTGGCGCCTGTTCATTTCAAACTCGGAAACAGATTTTTTGGGCACTCTGTATTTACTGATATTGCCTGCGCAACTTCGGTGGACTCAACTTGAATGCACTGTACCGGCTTATGAGTACTTATATATGTTGAACAGGATGAAGAAGACCGAGCATTAGAGTGAATATTATACATGTACCGAGAAATGGAGGCTTGATTCAGAATTTTTCCAGAGCGTCTCAGAGTCGAATATTTACTGTACCCTTCACCTGAGTAGTCTTGACCGCTTGACAATTAAATCCCTAATATGTAACTCTGACTGGCCTTGAGATGAATACCTAGTATTTTACGAAGCCTCACCCCTTTGCATACCCCAAAGAAAGGACTATAGAAAAATGTCAATTTAGTATATATAGCAAGTACTAGCGCCAAGAAGAACTTAAAGCATGCATGTTCAGCAATACCGTGGCGGTTATGATTGATCGAATGCCGCCTATTGACGTTCTGGTGAAGATGACTTCATGTTGTGGACCTCGTATCATTCCCTGTCTTGTCCCTGTCGTTCCCATGCTGAAACTTGGAATATTGTACACCTTTTATGCTTATCCCCAGCTTATTCCAAACTCTGTTTTTCAAGTGGGTGTCGCATTACCAAAGTGCTGTTCCGTTCGGGATATCCCTTGGGCTCGCGCAATTCATAGATGGGTGGATTTTGCCGGCTGCATGCCGTCCCTCAGCGTCCTCAACTTCCTTCCATATCGGTGCCCAACTAACCACCTGGGTACATATGCGATGTCCTTGCTGACAAGGATAAGTGGGTAACTCAAGACAAGAGATGGATTTCACCGAGCGATCATAAAGTAAAACCAAGGAACAAAGGAACAAAGCGTACCCGGGAGCGGTCCTCTTTGCCTCACACGCGCTTCCTGTCTTCGCTGATACAGAGTCTGTGAAGGAGGTAAATGAATTGGGAATTCACGAAGCACAGATTGCGTCTTTGGAAATCCAAACAGAATGCTATGAAATCGGATGGTTCACGGCGAGACACGATTCACCGAGACATTCCTCATTGATGAAGGCTTAGAACATCTATGACATGAGGCCCGTCGAAGTCAATTCGATTACAGAACAATGGAACAAATTTCGAACAGCTCTGGAATGGGAACGTTATTTATCTGCGTTGCTTTAATATCCCTGCACTGAATGTTTTTACCAATTCGTAACGCGATAATTATTTGACATTAACCATAGGAATCGAGAAGTTCTATAAAGGAGGATTCAAGGTACGCAACGTAGGTTTTGGTGCGGTGTATACATGTACAATATATAGAAACGTCGCGTAATAGTAAATTATAATCGGGCCACTATAGCAAGATAAGATCGATGAAAGCTAGGCCCAGTACCACCCTGTCGTCCAGTACCTATCCGATCCAAACTCCTTCTCTATATCCTTCATTTCCCACTCACCGCCCTCCCAGCGTTTCTCCAGCTCCATGCCGTCACTCAGTTGCACCTTTCGCAACGCAGGACAGTAACGATTCCACCCCCAGAGGTAGTCTTTCACTAGCGTAGCCTGATCTTTTCTGTGCGGCATCTCATCATCGCATTTATCGTCGGATATCTCACGTTTAGGGCGCGCGAACTTGTAGGTAGGGGCTGCCGAGATGGTTCCTGGATTGCTCACGAACCCGCTACGTGCGTTTCGACCCGCCTCGGCTGCTGAGATGGATTCGGGGTCGTGAATGATGCGAAGGGTGTGTAGTTTGGGAAGGTGAGGAAGAATGTTTCCACCTAGGGTGACGAAAAGTTCCTATAAAGCATGGGAGAAAGTGTTAAATGGTATAAAAGGGCAAAGGTAAGATCATTTGAAGAGCGCTCACTTCTCCGCCGACAGGTTCCCCTACTCTGATAACAATACTCGTGATGTTGACAAAAAGGGAGCGGACAGCGAAAAGAATCTCCACGTCCCATCGAGGTAAACAAATCTCCAATGTGACAAGCCCTTTCAACCTTTTAACGCGGTTTTGGAGTACGAGGTCTACCTTGCTATCTATTGCCCAGAGAAGACGTGATAGAAAATGAGACTCGGGGGCGGGGGGAGTGAGGCAAAGGTGGCGTAAAGCATACCCGCTGCCACCGTCTTCATCTTCATCGTCTTCGTCTTCGTAATCGCCGCCACCGTCCCCGCCGCCCAGTTGGCCGACGGTAGATATCATGTCGAGTGAAGTTATCGCTCCCAGCCCGAGCGGTATGAATATGCCCAGGATCTCAAGTGGTCCCGTGTAGCTCCAAACACCTTGTACTGCATCGACAAGATGCTGCTGCTGGATCTGCCGTGTACGGTCCAGCTCCGCCACTTGTTCTTGCGTCATATACCAGTGCTGAACCTGAAGAGTCACGCGCGGGGAGCGCACCACCGGTACTACGTGGTTTCCGAGAGTGCCGCCAGCGGGCACCGGTGTGATCATGCGTGGCACAGTGAGATGCCCAAGCCCGCGTAGAACATCGCGTGTCAGAAAGGGAACCCGAACCTCGAGGAATTGTAGATTTGGCGCTGGAGCTAGAACTGGAAGAGGTGGCAGACCGATGGGGCCATGGGCCCCGCGAATATGGCAATCGTATTCCGTCGCGACCGTGGTCGACCATGTGATGTCAAGAGATATCAGCGACCTGGCCGTGATTAATCGGATGGGGTGCGTCGCGCAGTCCTCTGGTACAGCGACATTGTGCAGCTTCAGATGGCTGAGCGCCAGGCTTTGGAAGTTGATGGACGGATTGTCCGATTCCTGATCGTCATATTCGCAGTCGATGAGAACCAGTGTTTTGAGGCTAGGTAGAGAGAGTGTGGCATACACGTTACTCCCGAACGTAGTTCCAATCAGTTTGAGCGTATGCAAGGACTGGAATTTGGGGAGTAGGAGGTAAATTGAGCGATACATTTGCGTCAAGTTTCCCTGAAAGGCCACAGATACAGTCGCTGAGCGGGGAAACGCAAATAGGTCGGAGTTCTTTTCTTGCCAGTGTTTGACGCTTTGCGTTGTTTGAGCATACTTTACCCAGAGAACTTTCCGGAGGAGTGGCCTTGCAACAAGTACCCGAAAGCGGTTAGAGACACGTTGGAGTACCGTGAGCCGTGACGCAGAAAGGAGGGCAAAAATTTCGAGCCATATATCGTCCGGAATGTCCGGAGGAGACGTAGACATAGTGGGCGGGAAGAGAGACATGGTGGTTGGAAGGATAGACATGGCCGTTGGAAGCAAGTCTGAACAACAATGTGACCGATTGGGTGGCTGACGCTCAACAAGGATTGGCATCAGCCGAAGGTATTCTCACGATATAAATAGACGTATGTATTCATCTGGTGAGTCTCTGCATCACTTTGTAGACGTACCGCCATCTTTGTTCGCCGTGGTTTCGCATCCCTATCAGTCTTGCCCAGGTGTCGAGGCTGCGCTTTACGTCCTTGCTTACGCTTCACAGTAAAGGCCTTCTTTTCAGGCTTGACATAAGTATGTGCCATCTGCCTCCGCGACTGCAACGAAGCGATTAATAGCTGCGTCCGCGGCGTCCTGGCCGAGCGCGTGGTCGTGGTTGTACCCAACGTAATCTCCGGGCCACCGGTATATGCTACGGTTTACCTGGTATATCAATGAAGCACGCTAGACTACAAAATCGCACCTCTTCCACGCGCTCGCATGCGCGCACGACGTCGTCCTCGTCAAGGGCGCCCATGTCGCCATAGCCCTTCTTGGATATCCTTGATCACGATGCCTCCTGCGCTACTCATTCCGCCGTAGGCTCCCCACCAAATGCTTACGCAGAGTAGTTCCAGGTATCGCTTGCGTGTGACTATCTTCTCTCCCCGACTGTGTTTTGACCTTTGAACCGTAATTTTAAAATACAGGCGGTCGATGAGCATCATCAGCTCATCGTTGTGTGTACCGCGAATTCGTGGTCATAAAGTACTGTGATATCTCCTTCATTTATGGAATACATGATGACAATATATCCTCAAGTTGCGTTTGACTTCGGAGCGGTAGATTGAATTCAAGTTCTACAAGTTGAAGCTATACGGATTTCGAGATTCTCGATACCAGGGGCTGTGGACGTGTGAAAATGTGCATTCTGACGCAAAAATCAACGCGGATAATTCACATGAGGTTATCAGATCGCCGAACTCAGATGTTGATAAACATTATGTATACCACTGACTTCTGCCTTCTGTCACCCAAATCCCGACACGGTGACACCGGCTACATTCAGTGGGACCATTTCAAGATAAGGGCAGGGCAAGGCAGAAAATCGGAAGGGTATAAAGAAGAGGCTAGCTGTCATCAGAGAGACAACAACTCCTGCCTTCACCATGCGCTTAAATGTTCTCGTCGCCCTATGTTTTACGTCTCTTGTGTACGCGCTGGCACTGGCTGAGGATAACAAACTTCGTTCAGGTATGTTCCGTGATATGCCTTTGCTCATGACAATTAATCGTACCTGCGTTCAGTGGAGGCGTCGCGCATCGTGGATCCCTGCCCAGCGCACGTCGTGTGTTGTAAGTGAAAATTAGTTGGCCATGGTATCTCCAAATAAACAACCTAGAATTCGGATATGTCAGCACTGCCGGAGAAATAGTGGCCGACAAAATTTGAAAGCGAAGAAGGCACCATACTTGGGTACACCAGCGCGAGGTGCACTGTAGCTACCTATTGAATAAATGGACTATCATAAGCTCAATAAAATATACGAAGTCAGTAATGAATGCATTCACACTTGTTAAAGAGATGATGAACCCAGGTTAGATATGCGGGATTCATACGTCCTCCCAGGCGTCTCAATGCCCCCGCCTCTGTTCATTTGGCGTCGGTTGGATACTCGGAGTCGCTGATAGTTTGCAGACTATGTCAGTATGTGCTTGCTTACCGGGACCGTGCTACTCAAAGCAGCTAATCTTCGCATGGTGGGGCTGTCCCCAGATTATGACATATGTTGTAGATGCATATTAATGGTATATTCACGGAGAGATACCAGTTAATGCAGAACATCGGCGTCTTAAGTCAGGTAGATCCCACTGAAAGCGCTATGCTCCGTACTCGATGATCACCGAGCGAGGTTCCACGTAGTCACCAAGTGGAATATATGTGTGGTCTAAGCTGGGAATATCATCGAACTATTAGTGGCCATTGCGCAAGGAAGAGCAAGATATATAATTACCCAAACGCAGCCGGTCCTCCAACCCTCAGCCCATGCTCAGAACGCCAAAGTGGGTGACCAGCGAGAGCAATCACTGTTACATTATCCTTAGACAAAACGAATCGCACGATATCCATGTAATTCTCACCAGTGACGCGTAACCCATACGAATCTATGGGTAAATTGGAACGCAGTAAGCTTTCTGGAAAATGTCAAAAGAAGGGGACAATGTTCCAACACATACATTCAGGGGTACCGAGGTGAGAACCACTTTGAGAATCGAGAATAGTTATCAAGTCCGGAACACTGGCGACCACCTGGGCAGTTTGACTGAATTCAGCAACTGACGCGCGCCCAGCGCAGATTGAAGGGTATACCTTTCTATTAATAGCTCCTTCAGAATCTGTATGTTCGAGGTAGGCGCAAAGGTTCTCGTTCTGGAAAGGGATGAGCATTGTCGCCTCTGCATCACCAGCCGATGCTAAGACATCACACGCTGAGTCCAAGTCGTCGCCGTCTTCTATTTCGTCGGCGCGGAGGCGTGCAATACGCACTTGCCCCCATGTAAATCCCGCTCGCACTTCCTGTAAAATCAAACCGTGTAAGCGCCGTACACAATCGAAGGAGACTATCTGGATACGGACCCTAGACACGTCGATTATCTTTCCAACAAAGAGACACACACCATTTTGGAGCTTCAGAATGGACTTTGCGACGCCTTTCATGTCACTGCAGCACCACAGGCAAGCAGCATGGTCAATCATGCGCTCATATTGATTACTGATGAGAAACGCACTTGATCTGTCGACAAATCGCCACAGCTCGACCCATTCTCCACGCTTGACTTTGACTGCGCGTGACACCGTAGTCCCTGGCGTCGCTTAAAGCCAGAGGCGGCGGACACAAAGCGGCTGAAGATCCCATTTCCGTAGTCACGACGCGCATGATAGATTCGACAAAATGCTCGTTCTTGACGGTGGTTAAGAGCTGCATGCATCAAACAAATACGTAAACATTTTTGTACATAGACCATATAAAAATATATTTACCACAGTATTGTTGCTACCGTCATTGAGAGAGCAGGGTATAAGACTGTTGGGATATGCGAACATCAGACAACATATCGATATATGATCATAACCCAGGGCCCACTTACGCATTGGGTCGGTCGTATACCGCTAAACAAAAGATCAGTACGAGGGCGAATCGGAGTTGGAGTTGCTTACCGGGCAGCACCTGATTGAGCATGGGATACGCTATTTGGATTTCGCGGGTTAAGATTGATGGGCCGGTACAATTCTTTGGATTAGCTTGCCTCGTCCCATGAGATCACCGTCAAGGGCAGGAACCCCGTAGTACCTGGTCATAACACAGATGTAATAGATGCTGAGTTCAAAAGTAAGTCGACCCACGTCGACATTTGCAAGGATTGCATTCCGTTACTTCCCCCAATTTCATCACTGGGCACAGCATTCATTGATTGAAAGTAACGCATGGGTATGACCTACCAAAGCGTAGCACCAAATTTCTTCACCCCACAGTACTTTGCGAGCTCGAGTCCTGCCATACGCAGATGTTCACCACTGCGAATCCGCTCTGAACCCACGGATGGGGAGCCCATGAAGCCACCACGAGCGAGCAGGGTGTTGTCCGGCAGGGATGTGTGGTCAATGATGCGTATTGACCCGCCATCGCGCAGCATTTGTCGGCAAATCAGATAGGCTGGATATGGAGAGCCTCCACCGCCCTAGAATGAAAGAAATTATTAGTATTATGGGCATAGTATCAGCGATTCTCATGCCGTTCCCAAGATCCCACATCCCTCCATGATGAAAACTGGGAACAATGTAAACTCCGAGTCTCCGACTAATAGATCAAGATGGCAAATGCTTACATAGATCGGTCTCAGAGAGTACCCATACATCACCCTGGATATGGGGTATGTAAGTTAGATAGTCAATGTGCTTGCGTGGCGTCGGTTCATGAACGACTGGCTCGAGCTCCGGTTCATCTTCTGTGTCGTCCTGCTCGTCCTGTAAATTACCGACCAATGAAGCCATTCCTCCATCTTGTCCCAGCTCGCCGACGGCCCTAACAATGATGCGCGTGGCCTGATTGGTGACATACTGGGCAAAGCGACACCGTTTCAATACTTGAACTCAAGATTGGAAAACTGTCGAGACACCTACCTGAACTGGCAAAATATTGATATCCACGACACCAACACTACCGCGCACCGCGCCGGTATTCACCGCTTCTTCGATGGCCCTTTCCTTGATCCGTTGCAACGCGTCGGTGAGGCTCTGCCCTTGCAGTATTTCTATTGTATCCACTTCTCCCGATACACTGGCAATAGCAGCGCCAACCGCATTCGCTACTTCGTGGTGCTTGGGGATTCTGAAAGGTGGAAATTGATCAGGTTCGTGTGCTACGTAAAGTTTAAACCGTCGCACATCATCCTTTTCACGCCTTTCAGCTTGAGAGGCGCAATGATAGAACCACCGCCTACTAGAAGAACGTCGCAATCTTCTGGTGAGGTCTTCATACGGTCAATCGCGGTCTGTCGGCGGAGCCCATGTTAGAACTGCAATTGCACGACAAGAATGGTCGCGAACTCGACTCTCACCTCCAGCAACCACTTGATGCTTGCCTGTGCACGGGTGACCACCTCTTCCTCTATATGGATCACTGCCTCTATACTACCAACCCCAGAAAGGCTGCCTGCCCGAACCGCAATATCCGTGGTAGTCAACTGCGTGCCACCGAAAACTAAACTGTCCGTTGTCAACTGTAAAGACGACGTAAGGAACTGAGCATGGAGTGCCAATAGATTGAGTTGTGCCTTACATGATGCCCGACGGAATCTGGACCTACGCTAACTTTCCCGTCTTGCGAAGATCGAACGCGGGACCCCCCACCGAGCCCAATCGACTGTACATCAGGCATTGAGAAACTTGAAGTACGTGGTGAGCAATGTGCAATGATAACGAAAATAGACCTCTTACTTAGTACGTACACCCGCGACTGGTATTATGAAGATCAGCCCTCGGACTGTACAAATGAAAGGTTTCGTACCTTCGATGAATGCTGCCGCCTGGCGCGGGTATCCGCTGGGCAGCAGGACGCCTACGTCTGTCGTCGTTCCTCCCACATCAACCACAATGATGCTCTTTCCGTCACGAGCATCCTTGGGAACAAGGTCGATCCCTGCAAGGTAAGAGGCGCCACGCATCGAGTTCGTAGCGCCGCTCGCGAACGTGCGGATAGGGAGACGGGCTGCTTCGTCCGCCTTTGTGAGCGTGCCGTCGTTCTGCGGATATAAGCATCCAATCATATGTGAAAGGAGCAGGGCACACCTGGGTCAGGTATAACCCACATGTAAGCCCTAGCCGGCGGAGAGCCTTTCGGTACGCCCGGATCGTGCGCTGGGCGAAGGCGGTGATCGATGCATTGAGGATCGACGCGTTCTCGCGCTCCAAGAAGCCGACATGGCCCACTGTGCGGCGCGGTCATCCTGTGCAGGGGATAAACAAAGGTCGGTTCTCACCATCGCACGAGCAGACGATATTCGCAGCAGGGCCCAATGCGCGCCTCAGAATGTCCCTCGCTCGGTACTCCTGCTTGCCATCAAAGTCCAGAGGAGAGACTGTTCATAAGAATGAGAATCAATACTTCAGCCGGGAAAAACGGCTATAATGGTAGAAATACATATTCCGATAATGGCGATATTTGTGAGTCCTTTCGCCTTGATGATATCAGCCTGTTGCAAAAGCTCCGACTCTTCGACATTGTTTATTACACGGCCGTCACTGGAGGATAAGAGTCATATGAAGTCGAAGTGTAATGTATACGAGGGAAGAAAATACTTACATTTGCAATCCGCCGTTGATGATCGCCGTATGTCCTTCTAGTAGCCGCCTCAAATCCACCGGAAAGTCTATGAACTAGATATTTTGCCATGTCAGCATGTGTGAAGACGAACGAAATAAGGGGATGGAGATCATACAGAAGGGCATTCGGTAGTGTATGGGGCTGCAAGCCTGATGACGGCGACCTTTGCCAAGCGAGCGGAATCCAGCTGCACAACGGCATTGATAAAGTGCTGTGGACAGTCAAATAAGGCCGATAGCAGAATATCCCAGCACGTACTGTCGTCCCAATGGTGAGCCCGATTATGTCCGAGCACCCTGGTTGGATTCCAGATGCTTTCAACACCTCGCGTACTGCATTCTCGATGCCGGTCGTGACATCTGGTGTTGTCTCGTGCTTGAACGAGGCAAGGACACCACGAGTGGGGTCATCTCTCCGTGTAATATCGATGATAACGCTGTCGGTGTTGGTGCCTAAGTGGCTGTCAAAAACGATTATGTATAAAAAGTAGCAGGACCGCGCACCCCCAACATCCACCCCAATACGATATCTTCTCCCAATCATGGCCGTATAAGCAGGTAAACGAGAGCAAGACACGGATAAGCTTCCTTATCGTGATACACGAATCGCATTATCATGTGGCTTCAGCTTTATTTCTCATTGCTGACGTATTTCGAGAAGAAGCGACTGCTCGGCTTAGAATGGCCTTGGGAATTGGGACCAGTCGAATGAGAACGCGGCTGATGCGGCTGAGGTGTTTTGAACGAACATACTTTCAAAATGTGGTATGGCCACACCAAGAAACGGCCGCAATCGCAATGTGGCACACTCTTATTCCACTTGTCTGCTGTCCTGTCATTCTCGTACAAGAAGGCAATAGCGTACTGTATTATTTGACTCGAGTTGACAGTTACCCATCTCGCATCTTGCCCCAAAATTCCGGTATCCGCAGAAGTCCCCGTGCCCTGGAAGACTGCACACGTTTTGCGGGCCTCATCTGGAAGACTCGAGGATGTGTTCGAGATACAACGACCCACCGCTGTTTTGTTTTGAGCGGAAAATCACATAGAGCCGAGAATATAGATGCACGGTGGAAACAGAGCCAAGGAAGCTGGCGTTGGGCGGCGGGTGGCAGTTGGCTTTGAGTTGGTGGTGAAAGTAAGTACACGAAGTTAAGCCGGAGGTTGGTCGGCGATCAAACACGTTGATTATGTAATACAACTACATAAGTATTGCCATGCCCAAACCATGCCGCGGCATTCCTCCTGCTCAACTTCTGCTCTCCGAGTCGAGCAACATGTTCCAGAGGCTCAAGCTAAGAAAGGTCAATGTGATTCAACGATACTTCACATTATCCCCGTCTTCGGTGAAATAGCCCTTCACTACCCAAGTCTCCTGCACCTAACATTATCATGATTCTGAAGCACTTTAAATCAATTATGCGCCAGTCATTGTGTTGAAAATTACATATACCAAATCGTACATGTATCATTCTCAGCGTGAATCTTTATATATATATTTTATTTCTTTCGCAAATCCGCTAAATGGTGGTCACGTATGCGGCCAAAGTCCCGATGTAGCCCAGTGCACCCAGGCCCAAACGAACGTAGTGCATTCGCTTCCACTTCTGCAAGAGTGTTTCTGCCTCTTCTTCTTCTGCCACCGTCAAGGATGAAATAGATGACTCTGCTCCAGATTTACGGAGGACAATCTTATCACGAATGGCGATAAGGCGGTTATTTGTTGGCAACACTATCGAATGCTGATATATGAACGCTTTTCAAGGCAACCGTAAAATATGGAGAACATACTGATGGCCACAGTCCATATGCCATTGGAAAGCAAGCCTGCTGAAAGAAGCAAAAGGTACTTTCGACTGATGGAGAGTTCCTTAGCGGCGGGAAGCTGGAATGCGGCCGCCATAACAGCTAGACCGGACACTGCGGCAGAGACTCCCATATGTTTCTGTGAAGCCAATCAAAAATGCGTTCGTTGATAATCATGAGCCAAATGATTGACTCACTGCCCCAAGCTTATATGCCCATGCCCATATCTCAACGCCTTTGCTCGTGTCTATTCCCAGTTTTTTCCTATCCTTCGGATGAATAGGGATCGAGATTGCTCCAAAGACTTGCGATGCGACATTTCCCCAGAAGTAATATGACACGGTGCCTAGGCCGAGTCCGAGACTGAGAGCGAATGGCGAGGCAGTAGCGCGCGAGATGAAGCTGTTCAAGGGTGCGGTGGACATTGATATCTGAGACGGCTGGCATGTCATATTGCCCCTATAACTCTGGTGAAATTCCCACGCCCGGATGCTGGGCATCCGTGATGACGTGAAGTACCATCACCCCGCCGAGTTGATGTTTTTAGACATTCTGAAAACAATTGATTTCGTAGTTGGAGGTGGACTGAAAACACGTAATGGAAGTTTTTAAGAGGTTTTGAGGTGACCTAAAAACATCGGGTTGCCGGGGTGCATCCCGTCGGAAGGCAGGCTCTTCTAAATTTGACGGAGCAGTGCATCCAGCCTTGATCCAACAAACTACATAATCCTCAGAATATTATATTTGCTTTGAAACGGAATTAATTCCGAGCCGAATAAGTAACCAAGACTTGTCACCAACTTGTCACCCGTGGTGGTGTCGTTACTGTAAAAGTAGAATTGCTATGCAAACTTCGAAGTAAGCCGTGTATGGGTGTTTTGAGCTGTAAGCGCCCAGCGGTTGGCCCTCTTGGTGCAATGTGCGCAATCTGACAAAAAATCGACAATATTACGTCTGACTACGGAGTCCACCTCCGAAAGCCTCTCTGGGTCGACCCCGACGTCCACAAGGACCTGCTGTTGAAAGGGGCTCCATAGGTAACATTCTTCTTGGCCTCCTTTGTGAAATGATGCCGTCGCGACGGCGCTAGGGGGCTCCTTCACAATGGCGCGCATACCTTTAGCCCAAGCTTCTCTGTAGGTAAACTAAGCAAGGCACTGAGTACATCCTGCCAGAGACGGAATGCGTATATCTCGCGACATACCCAGGCTACGATGAAGCTAGGATGAAGATTGGTACGCGCTGCTTCAGCGATGACCAAAGATGCGTCAGCTGTCACGGTCAGACGCGCGGCTTCATCGGCCAATTCGGAATAATCGTGTTTGAATGAATATATCAAAACATCAATGGGATGATATTTGACGGTGAGACTTGAGTTCAGGCAACGGTAATGAGATCGTGCTGTAGAGTGTTAGATATCTGTCATTCGAAAATTGCTCACCTCATGTAGACTCTGCACAACTCCATAGCAGAGTAGATCAAATATTTCTCCGCCGCTTCTGCTAGAGACGAAAGGGTGGCAGGAGATAGCCCTGAAAGATTAGGCTGTCGGGTATGATGCATAAATTGCAGGATCAATTCGAGGATTTCCCCACTCTCTTCCAGGTGCGGAATATCGGTTCCGAGGCGGACCGACCCCCCTAGAGGGAACCCTTCGCTGTATTGCTGTAAGTTGGCGGTGTGCGCTCCGAACTGTCGTCCACATGAGCCTTCCAAGATGATATCAACGGGAAGGATGCAATCTCTAACTGTGACGCCGATGCATAATTAGTTCCTAAGCAAAACAGGTTTCTTCTCGGGCTCACCGAGACAACTAGGGGAGGATTCGTCTACGACACTGTCATGACCCCCATCTTCATCAGAAATTATGGCACTCATAGAAATTTAAGTAGTTGTACTCTCTACCAGAGGGCTAATGGGGGTGATGGGCAAATGATGGATACCGTTCGGAAAGAATCCAATTTTATACCCTTCAGCTTGCTGCTTCCCTCTTTAAGCGCGCATCCTCTTCGTTGGCGACCGAACAAAACGCCCACAAAAAGCTGTCCGGATCGGTCTCTATGCAACAAGAACAAGCTATTTACTTCTCTGACTATTTTTTATAATGATAAATACATCACGAAGAGCTCGCACTTGTACAATGTAGGAGGGTAATAGCGGGTGTCCACCTACTTGTAATTTGTTTGAGCAGTTTTCTATCAAGTATTTCGGTGTATTGACTGCGCGACTCTGAAAATCATTTCCCCAACAATCAGAGATGTCATTACTCTGTCAGTTAACTGACAAATATCAAATACCATGAAATTTGTGAGACAAATTAAGCATGCCGAGTTCCTTCCAACGATCAGAATGATTATCAATAGGTAACGCACACATGAGTTCTGATGAACTTTGGAAGGTTTCGACTTCAAAAATATCTGCATTCTCGTTACAATATCGCGCTCATGCACACGTCAAGTCCGAGGACTTAAGCTCTTTTTTTGCCAGCGCCTTCGACTTTCGTGAGCAATTCTCCGGAGGAACGTTGTAGCATAGGAAGCCCATTCGCCTCAGGCTGTGCGGTATGATTTTCCGTCAACGCGTTAGTTCGAATGATTCTTCGCATATCTGCCTACCTCGACAGTAAGAGTTTCTCAGAGGAGAGCAATTGGCTGCCATTGGCCGCCAATGAAATGACCGTCCCACGCCGGAGTCTAGCCTTGCATACTGCGCCCAGTGCTGTGAGAAATCTTCTGTAGAAGCGGGATCGGCAGGGGTCGATAGCTTCGTCGTGCAGGGTTCAGTGTCACATCGCCAGATCATGAGAGCATGGATCCTTAAATTTAGTGGGGATGTGTTTGTGCACGCGGAATCTCTGTCAATCGTGCTCTGATCAATTGGCGTAAAGTAAACACTATGAATAGATACGGGCGCCGTTCTCTTATCTTTTCGTGTATAGTAGATACCCGTTTATGTAGCAGAATATTCCACTACCTGTATGGGACGTGCTCCATGGGCTTTGTTTGCTTTTCAGTTAAATGGGCACCGCGGCTAGGGGGTCCAAACCCCAACCTATATTTATGTGAACTTTGCCCTTAAAGTTGTATTTGTACCGAAACCCCCAGTGCGTGATAACACACTCCATATGACGCCGCTTTGCTTGACTTTAACTTCGTGGGGCTGTTCAATCATGGAGTCTGGGAGCGGCGAAACTGCACATTCCTCATAAAGGTGGCCTTCGATGAATTTAACGCTATTGAATATTTTTAGTTTCAGAAACGACTCTAGACCATACAGACTGACATCGACAGGACTCACAGCCTTGTGTGGGACACGCCGGGATAGCAAAATCGCCGAGGAATAGCAATGTGTTATCAAAGTATGTTTTTTATCCCGGTGGGGCATATAGTACGGATACTTGAAATACGTGTAGAGTCTTCTGTCAGGCGTGGTTCAAATTCTTTGAATGGGAAACGTTAAAGGATATAAAGTAAAGGCATCGCTGACGGCGGACCGGCGCAGAAAATGACGATGAGAAAATACACCTTTGACTAAAGCAAGATAACATGTAGGAATATATCAATGCTAAGTAGTGCTATCTGAGGAGAGTCGTAATCTCTGACCGAGACTGATTTTGTGAGCGGCGTTGATTTTGTGTTCTTTTAGTTCGTAAATTGAGGTTGATGATCGTCTAAGGTGTTCTAACTAGTGGCTCCAGATACTGTACATAGGGTATCAAGATACACTGTCGCGGTGTGCCCACGGTAAGCGGTGGAAACACATCAGAAGTTCAAGTCGCTCACATAACAAACCGGGCGGGGGTCTTGGATAACCGGCACCGCGCGCTCAGATGAGGCCGGGGAGGAACCACCACTGCACTGCGCTGGCCCACGCTTCCCACTCTTTCCCGAACCGCTGGCGCATCTGTTTGTCCTCCGCGTCGGCGCGGCTGATCCCGACGCACCATGTCCACAGCCACCAAGCGGCCCACACCGCACCCGCAGTGCGCCCGCGCAGGGGGCCGCACGCGGTCATCCACGAGCCCGGTGTGAGATGGCTGAACGCAAGCCCGAATACAAGAAGCAGGGACCCTGTGTACGCAGGGTGGCGCACGTAGGCGTAGAAGCGCGTCGTGACCAGGCGGTGAGCGGGGTGCACCGTCAGGTCGAACGTGAAGAGCGGGCCGAGGATGCGGAAGCAATCGAGGCGGATGTACGTGCCAAGTGCGACAGCCAGTACACCGAGGACGAAAAGCGGGGTGGGGCGCAGCAACGTCGGTGGGGGCGGCGGTGAGATCGGGCAAATGAGGTTTGAAAGCGTGCTCAGCGCAGGCGATGAAGGCGTGGGGAAGAGACTACGCAGGTAGAAGGCCACCTCGAAGAAGGCACAGGCATAGGCAATCATTTGATGACACTAGGTGGATACCGTTAGATAGTCACTACGCACAACAGAATATATGGGCTACCTTGAATATCAGAGGTGCGATTTGGAGAATGTAGAGCTGTTCTGTGTGGTATCGCGTATCTGGACGCGTTGGGTTTGGAGGCGTGCACGCGAGGCCATTGCATAGAGCTTGGAACGTGACGAGGACGGCGCGAGCGAGGGACATGGCTGGCCTTTTTTCAAAGTTGAAAGGAAAATTCTTGCAGCAGTAAGGAGCGGTTCCAGAGGGCACGCGGAAGCTGGGGAGATGTGATTGAGACCTCCAAGGAGGAACTGGGGTCTATATATACTCGTTTCATTCAAATTTTAGAGCAGACCATTCAGGAATGTGCGCGGTACGTACGAGAGCCCCAACCCAAAGTGAGATGCGCTGTGCCCGTGGGATCGGGAGGAGAAGAATGAGCTTATTTTGGCTGGGAAGTCGGTTGGATATATCGGCGTTTCGTTGTGTAGTTGTACTAGATCGCAGATCGGGCTTCGAGATGCTGGGTTGATGATGTACGTTGGGATGAGAAGACTTCCCATTGGAACTCCTTGGACGCGCACAGTATTGAAAATAATTAAAATTTCTTCAGTACATAGCGCACGCCGCATGCTCATAGCCAATGAATAATGTATTGCAGTATGCCGTCTTCATCACTAGAGCTCGAAGCCTTATAGGCATCTATAGATCTATAGCACATACTCCCATTGACACACTCAATTTTGGCAGTCGCCTACACTGTACTAAAATGGTCCTATATGTAAGCGATGATCGATGAGGTCTCGCGTATGACATGATCGACACTGCCAAAAATCGGCGTCTGTCGCTGGGAGCCTACGGACGGCACCCCTGCATAATCCGCGGGCTAATTAGTATGTACCTATTCTCAGTCTGTGTAGCGGTAACACACCAAGACCGCGTGTCCTAGCTTGCGCACCCACAAACGCAAAATGTTCAAGGAGAAGTACTTAGAGACGGACAGCCTTGGCCATCCTCCGTATGCATAGCGTGAAATTCATCAAAGGCCGATGTTAAAAAAGAGTGTGCCACGGTAGTTCCGCTCGCCAAAAATACCTATACATCGCGGAGACATAAATGGGAGCTTTAGTATCACTATATTCATCGTGTCACATGTAGTCCCATATCCGAGTCAGTGAAGGTTCGGCGCACAGAGTGAGATGTATGCGGATAGCCGCGCTTGAAAAAAATTATGAATAATTGGAACTGCGAGTAAAGTACATAATAGAAAAGACGGGACTGGGATCTCCGCATAGTATTCCCGCGCAACATTCCCGAGCCTCGGTGGATAAGTTGGTCCGTTGAGCGCTTTAGTGACAGACTCTTCAGTGACTGAACCATTGTTATAGATAAAAGATCTGGATAAAGCATGTACCATCCAAGTCATGTCCGAGGCGATTCGTACACCGCTCATGGTGTTGCCTTGTAATATATGAAGTGGTCGAAGAACGAATACATAAACGTACTACCCGCATATTGCCGGCGGGGCTTGAACACGGCCCACATTCGGCAAGTGCGCTATCGAGATCCGGGATCGATATGCTGCGACTCCTGGTAGCCACCACCTCTTTCGTTCCACCGTGCACCACCCACTCTCCTGGCTCTCCGAGGATCCTAGAGCACATCTAACCCCATTCTCTCGAAGTTTATCAACCGGATCACTCGTCCTGTTTTTGTCTCGAAAGTTCTACCTTGAAACCTCATACAATGCCCGTAAACTGGAGCCCGACATCATGGAAGGAGAACCCCATAGCGCAGGTGTGTCGCGCGGGAGACCTTTCTGGCGCTACTGCTAACTCTTCTAATTCGCAGGATGTGGCATATCCAGACCAAGATCACCTCGACAAGTAAGTCCAGACAATTGTTACACTGCTCGCCGCCATCTCCTAGGCCCTAGGACGATTTCGGGGGAATGAAAGGAATGAGGTACTCAAGAGCGTTGTAGAGTCCTGGAGAAATTGAACACCCTGCCTCCTCTAGTTACGCCCTCCGAGGTGCGTGAGCTACGTGGAGTGATCCAAGATCTCGACTGACTGGATCTCATCTTTTACCTTATGCTATGTTACCTTGCGGCACCTGGACGTGGTTTGGTGGCCTTTACGCAACTCCTCTCGACTGTCTCTGCGGTCTCTCCATACCATTTGTCTCTGGCTTTCTGGCTCGTGTCAACGTGAAACTTTGCGTGTATCCTGTTACCTAAAACGTCACTCGACTCGAAACTTCGATGGGCATTGGACACGGGATCTCCACCCGCCTCTATCTGGCCTGACAAAAATCTTCCGGGGCGCATATACACACTGATCTACGTACTGGAATGCTCATTCTGTTCGACTATTCAAATGCCGAATGCGCATATTCCTCGGGGCCACCGTTTTCTTTCTTGCGGATTCAGATTGAACGCCTTAGACACCAACTGTCACAAGTGCAGCGCGGCGAAGCGTTCCTCCTACATGCCGGCGACTGCGCGGAGAGCTTTGATGCATGCACTTATGTAAGCTTTTCGTCTGGGTTCTTTTTCCTTCCCCGTTCTTTCTGTTACGCCACTTTCCACAGCAGCATTTCCGAGTCGACTATGTTCTCTCTTTGCTCCAATGTTTCCCCTTCATCCAATGTGCCTTCAGATGCAGTCAATATCCGCTTTCGTGATCGTTTCAACTTCCAATCTGTGTCAACTGTGACGGCTTTCCTCAGCTTCCCATTTCCGAATTTTCCTTCCATCCAAATCCATCGCAAAGCTCGACGTTCTTGGTCTTTTCCCGTTAATCTTCCATTTGACCATATGAAGTTTTCCCGCTCTCCGATGACGAAAGAAGTTTCTACCGCCTTTATACGTCTTTACTTATCTATTTAGAACTCGCCGAGATGAAAATTCGATGCGGAACCTGGTTCTAAATTCTGTTTCCGCTTCATTTGTTCTGTTCTCAATGCCCAAGAATTTTCCGGTCCATTTATACAAGCACAGTCATAGGGCACCAACGCTGATAAATACTTTTACAGGAGAATATATCCGCCAAAATCGGACTCATCCTGTCGTTCTCCCTTGTTTTGATCTGGGGTGCGCGTCTTCCAGTCGTGAGTTGCTCATTACTTTGCGTGTCCGATATTCTTGTAGATCCTGGTTCGCATTCAAGCGTCTTGTTGACCGGTTACACTTCGTATTGCTCTGCATTATAGCAACTTATCTACAACTGATCCACATGCTAAGCTGTTCGTTCTCCTTTTTTCGATTTCTTACAGGTCAGGATCGGACGTATCGCCGGCCAGTACGCCAAACCGCGCAGTAGTAATTACGAAACCGTCAACGGAGAGAAGATTCTTAGTTTTAGAGGAGACAATGTTAACGGGTGCGTCTGTCTATATTCTAAATCCTGTCGATTTAACAGCCTTCACCAAACTTTTTTATACCTTATCTATTCTCCGTTCTTGGTTCTGTCGGCGATACCTCAACTTTCAGATTGGATCCAAAAGACCGTAGACCCGATCCCGAGCGGTTGCTTAGGTGCGCATCGGCAATAATGCATATAAGGACTCTACTGATTCCTCGTATCACTAGTGCTTACTTTCACTCTACAACCACCCTCAATTGCCTACGCAGCTTACTGACGTCTGGCTTTGCGAGTTTGCATCACCCACGAGAATGGAGCTTAGAGCACGTTCGAAGCGAGGCTTTGAGGTACGTTTGGGCTTTATCGCACTCTTTTGTTCTGTTTTGCTTTCCTTGATTGGCGGATGCCTATGCCGTCTGCGTGCGAGAGCATTGTCAGCTTGATCGCCGACACTTGATTTACTTTGGGGAGTGTGTAAATACGCTCTCGATATATGCATCCTCTCGACTCCCATCGATGGTGGAACTCCGCGCATCTGGTTACTTGCTATTTGCTTTTACTTTTGGATTTTGCTCTTGCTTTTGGATTGCGCTTCACTTTTATCTATACTTTTTATCTTGGTGTGCTCTCGTTTCGAGCGGCCCGTTGGGCTCTCCTTCACATTATAATGGTCTGGCGCGTTATTTTTCGCGTGAGACCGCACTTACGCCTCGGGAGGTATTCCAATCGATGTTGCGCCGCCACCGCCACATTGATCCTGCTCCCCTTCGAAAAGGAAATACCAGCATGCCTCCCGCAGGGCACTCAAACGTGGGTTTAGGGTTGTCGTCACAACGTGTCGAGCTCCGTCCACCGGCCGTTCTCAGTCGCACGATCTAGTTTCTTTTTCCGTTCACTCGTGCACTTCCGTCTACACTAGTGTGGAGCGATTTTGGTGGATGACTTAGCGTTGAATGGGTTATCGAGAGACGCTTCCAAGGGTCCATATTAGAACTTTCGCATTCAACTGACGTCCTCACCTCCTTTTTTCGCGGAACGTTACTTGCTTTTCTTCCTTTTCTATCTCCGATTTTGGTCCCTTCGACATTCGCATGTTTCAGAACCCCGCCAACTGACTCTGACCGTTATTACAGACGCGAGTTCGAAGTGATCGTAGACGGCCTCTCTGACGCCCTAGACTTCAGCCAGACTATAGGCGTCGACGCTGGCGCAGCACTGCCATATGAGCATGGCGGCGGGCGTGGTACGCTCGGCGAGGTGGATTTTTATACTAGGTGTGTGCGCTAGTCTTATCCTGCTACCCGCTGTTATTGACGTTAATGCACTGTCAGCCACGAAGGCCTGATGCTCGGGTACGAGACGGCGCTGACACGCGAACTCCCCGTACCTGCTGTCGTCGCACGCGCAGCAGGCACGTCCGCCGCCACTGCCGCTACTGGCACCAGGAACCCAGCCACACTTCCAACACCCATCACTAGCATCGCCGCAGCGGCGGGTCCAGCAAGCGCGAAGAAGGCGTTCTACAACACCGGCGCACACTTCCTCTGGATCGGAGACCGCACGCGCCAGCTGACGGGCGCACACGTGGAGTATTTCCGCGGGATCAGGAATCCGATTGGGATCAAGGTTGGGCCGACGATGGAGAGCGCGGAGCTGGTTAGGGTGCTAGATGGTGCGTACGTTTCATACGTTTTGTATCATCTATGCCGCTGTGTGCTTTGGGTGTTTCTGGATGTGGGTATGGGTGTTCGATTAGTGGTTTTCGATGGGCGAGGAAATACATCCCTTTTTTTCGCATGGGAACCATTATTGTGAAGGAACCTATATTTTACCATCGTCAATCGACGAGAAATCTGGCTTGGGTTGACTTAGAACACCCCTTACACCATTTCGTCTTTCTTATGTCATCTTCATCTCTCTCTTCTTTTCTCTGTTGACACCCACGAAATTAAATCTAATGCTTCCGTTTCACTCCCCACAGTCGTCAATCCTGATAGAGAAAGCGGCCGAATCACGCTTATCACACGATACGGTGCACCAAAAGTGAGTGGTCCCACTTCGCCTAATTGTTATCTTCCCTTTGCCTCCTTTCGCGTTTTTGGAGCGGCCATTGTACATCTTCTTTCGCCCTGGGGGGAAAACGCCTGCGACGCCTAAGACCGTTATCGCCATCCTTATCAAGGCTTCATTGCGGGGGCGTGATTCTCTGGTGTGCGAGACTTGAACGATACATTCAAGCTGCTTGGTTTTTATTCCTTCCTTTGCGCGGATTCTGGTTCTAAAGTGCATCATGGGTTGGGTTCCGTCCGACATCAGCGCTCCCATGGCTTCGAGAATCGACAACCCTGCGCTGCGAACGATTACGCAAATCTAGTTGCATCCTCTGCTTCCAGATTTTCCGTGTCGTTTGTGTGTCTCTTTCTTGGTGAAACATGCATGTGTCGCTTTGGCCAAGAAACGGGACGCAGGCTATATCATTGGCGTGCGGCTCAGGTTTTCTCATGCCGTCTGTTTTCCCGCGCGTTTGCTATTTTGGTTTCTCAGGACTGTCCCACCCCAGTTCCATTTACGAGTTTCTGTTCTTCCTTCGCCTGTCGTTTCGTTGCAGCTCCGGATATGTCATACGATAGTTGACATGTACTCTCAAAGATTCTTCCTTTTCCCCAGTTCCATTGTCCGGTTCCATTTTGTGAACATTGTATTGATACGCGGTTCTCGTTTTTCCAGATCGATGATCACCTGCCTGCTCACATCCACGCCGTGAAGGAATCAGGCCACCCAGTAGCATGGATATGCGACCCCATGCATGGAAAGTACGTATTTTTAATCTCATGACCGAGTCTGGTGCTCTTCTGCTTCTGGCTGCATCCCCCATACGCCTTCCAGTATCGCTATGCCCGAGTCGTCCATACTTCGCCTTCTCGATATGCCGTGAGCGACAAGGCTGTAGCCTACCGGGGCCATGGCGGACGAGATTCAATGCATCCGTAGGAATGACGAGATCAACGGACCGATTGCCTGCGCATTGTCGCCAGGCAGCGATCCCACAGAGAAGGAGTCGAGCTCTGGCTTCGCATCTCATTTCTCTGAAAATCTAGCCCACCAGGGGTGTCGCTGTCGGTGAGCCATCTATGAGCCATCTATAGGCCTCCTCACAATCGCGGGCCACTTATGCTCCGAAGTTGCCCATCGAATTCCCCACGTTTCATTCTATTATAAACCTACTAATTAATGACACTCAGCACCCAAACCTCGGCTTCGGGCCTGAAAACGCGTCACTTCAACAATATTATTTCTGAGATCACCTCGTCGTTGCGGATCCACACGGCTTGTGGTTCGCAGCTCAACGGTGTCAGCCTTGAATTCACCGGAGAGCTGAACGAGGAAGGCTATTCTGTGACTGAATGTCTCGGTGGAAGCATGGAGCTGTCCGAAGAAGAATTGGAGCTCAGGTATCAGGTGAGTGTCTTGGTTCTTCTGGCTCTGGTGCATGTCCTTGACATATTTTCGCTATAGTCTTTCTGCGATCCTAGGTTGAATTTCGAGCAAAGCTTAGGTATGTGATCGCATATCTTGTCGGGATGGATGCTGACCAAAATTCTCCATTTTATTTCATTAGATATCGCGTTCCTCATGTCGAACCACTTCAAGAAGGAACGTCGCACTCAGAAATAGAGGAGTGGGTACGGCAAATGGGTTTACACGACTATCATGGATACAATTAAATCAGAGTTCGTAGTCTAACCCAAATATTCGTTCTTACAAGGTATTTTGGGGCCTACAGATATCCTATCACCTCGCCAATATCAGCTTCCAGTTTTCGGAGAAACCTCGCCCTTCACCTAGACAGTTCCGGACTGGAGCAGTTTGGGGGCAGTGGAACCTCCTGGCTAGGTAAAATATATCTTCCGTCCAGTGAAGTCATTGAGGAATGTCGTCATAATATTAACACTGCCTAGAGGAGAGTCGAGGGGAGTATGTCAGTATCATTGCTGCAGCTCTACATTGATACGATTCTTACTCTGATTGGCAATTTGCCAATTAAAGCCCTCATGCCAAATTGCGGCGTATAATTTTCAAGAAGCTGTAGACTCTTGTAGACCGGGTGGATACGGAACTACGCCGGGATCGGTCGCTGTAAGTCGCGGTAGCAATGTAGTCTAATGGAGTCGAATTCGTGGCGTCCATGTACTCGCCGAGGGCTGTCTTTCCCGGTATTGGTAAGCTTCCCGCCCATAGCCGGAACATTTGTCGACACGTTGTAACTCATACATACAGTTTGAAGTGGGTCCAGCACCCTCTAGGACTTCCTAGGACTTCCTGCGCCCTCATGGCGACTTATCTAGGTCGTCTCTGGGCCTGCTTCCCACCAGGATCCTTGATATTGAGTGTTCGGCAATCTTCCAAGAAATTACGAGAGCGGCCAAGCTTGGGCCAAGCAGTCCTACCAGAAAGCCAAAGGTTGTGAGTCTAAACGCCAGCACAACGCCAGCACTTCCTGCTACAGGTAACAAGTAACCTTTCGCGCTGTAGTAAGTAACGAACAAACTAGTCACCGATAAGTATCCCTATTGAATTACAATTGTATTAAATATCCGACTGCCTTGGCCGATCTTCAACCTGACCTGGCATCGCTGAGCGCTTGAGCTGGCAAATCTGCGTGCTATTTATAGATAGGGCGACCCGTCACCCAAGCGAGGCACGGCACACGCGTCCGAGTCACTTCCTTCGTTCCACTTCCTTGCCACTTCCACGAACTTTTTATCTGGAAACTATGTCACTCACGCCCCGCAACACTCCTACGTACTCGTATAAGGTCATATATCTCCTTCAAAAAGATATCTCTTCACTGTTCACTGTATTATACCGATTATCGCTGCTGTCGGTCTCCCACACGAAATGACCGAGGCCCGCTGTCGGAACAGGTACAGCAAAAATGTTGACTTGCACATGGAACCGTAGCAATCCGGACCTCTGGATCTGCAGCTTCGACTGATCCTTGGCCGGCGTAACTCAAAATAGACCCTGTATTTGACAACATGTCTGAAAGGAACCTTCATTGCATGCTTCGTCATTCGCAGCATTGAGGCTGGACTTCCACGCCTACATCACAGAACATCTCTTTCATCGATCAGCCACGTAGGATAATTTCGTTGAGTGTCTTTCATTCATTCATTTATAACCTTTCCAGTTCCCGTACTGATTGTCATACGAAGCTCTAATGCCTATCGACACACGAACCATGCCGCAGCGCGCGGCCATATTCAAGCTAGACCAGTTCCTCCTCTGGTCAATATTTCTGGAGAACGCGGAGATGGACATGGACCTCTCGTACACCAGTAGCCCCAGCCAGCAAAATCGAAGCCTCCATCCCCTGAACGTCATTCGTTCTACTTCTCAAGTATGCACGTTGTGGCGAAATGTGCTGCTGCAGTCTCCCTCCCTTTGGGCCCAGCTTATCGACATTGAAGCTCTCTGGTGGAGCAACGAGTGCTGGAGGAAGGAAGTTCTTTCTAGAACGGGGCAGGCGCTGTTGAATGTCAAGGGGTGCGTTAGATTCTATCCAAGCCACGATACGTGGAAGGCCAAGGGGGAATATTTCTTGTCCATCCTCGACGAGTTTTGGCCTCGTATACGACGGCTACGTATTGAGGTGATGGAGGTTGGAATTCGCTCGACAGAAATATCACGAAAACGATGGCACGTCCTTCATCGCCCCGCTCCCAATCTCGAACTCTTCCATATTCATTTCGGGCTCAACAGCCTCTCGGACATCTTCATTGCTGAAGACTACCAAATTTTTTCGAACGACGCGCCTTCCCTTCGCCATTTCATACCCACAAATCTCAACTTCCCTCTTTCTGCATTGTGCTTTTCTCGCCTTCAAACGCTCAAGCTATCGCCGTCTTTTGACGTCCCCCAAATCCTCCAGGCCTTCCAAACTATGGAATCATTGCGATCCCTATCAGTCAATCTATTACTCGTTCCCGGGCAGGATTCATATCTCCCTTTTGTCGACCTTCCTCAACTCTGTAATATTCACGTTTCCGGATCGACCGGGGCTTGTATGCCTCTTCTGGATCACATAACAGCCTCCGCCGGATGCCGCATCTACCTGGAGACGCGCAGTGGAGAGGCCAACATCCTAGGCAATCTGGAAACTACCCACCGTGTCCTCACGCGCTATTCAAAAAGCTATCTCAAGACATATAACGTACCTTCGATATCCATTAACATTCACCTCTCCTCATTTACATTTTACACAAATTCTATCTCTTCGCTCAACGACTCGACATCGCCAGACTTCAAGTTCAAGGTCGACGTAGTTCCCGACGAATTACCCTTTCTCCTCAGTGCACTTACCGACTGTGACTTCAAAAGCGTAAAATCATTCTATATCGACTCGCATGGTTTACCAGCATCCGATCCAGGTTTCTTGAAGCTCTTCAAATCGCTTGTGTCGATAGAGGAGTTAGAGCTTACGCCGGACGGCATGGATTTCTTGCTTAGAAGCGACTCGGAATTCAAGATTTTTCCTAGTCTCCGTACCATCAAGGTTGCTCCCTTCATCGCGCCGACCAACGTTGACATGGTCCTTCCCTTCTTACACTGGCGACGCGAAATGGGCACACCGATTGGGGTTTTCGACTTGGAGCTCCACCCGCTTGCCGGGTTCCCCGTCAATTTCGCTTTCTTGGATGAGATGTCGGGTATGAAGGTGATGTGGAAGGCGGGCCAAGAGTCGCAGTCGTACACCTGCGGAAGTGGCGACCCCGAGGTTCTCAACTTCAAATACGACCCGCTTCAACTGATGTACGAAATTCGCAAGTTGTAGCAATTTTAGTGGAGGTTCATGCGAGGTCACGGTCCAAGGTTCGGGACAGAAATCAACTGATTCTCTGTAAACGCATTATTACATACACATCACTTATAATCGATTAATCCTACAATTTGGCATCCGGGATTCGGCTGGCTATTCCTTGTGGATACTGATAACACCACCCACTACACCTTCGCAGCCAAAACGTCGACCTTAACCAGGTGTGGAGCACCCGTGAGGAGCTCATCGACAGAGCCGAATAGTGCGGCAGCGACCTTGCCTCCCACATGCGCGTTCCTCCCCCCCTCGCTTCCGAAGAAATCGACGATCCCAAACTTGTTAGTACCAGGGAACTGGAAGGCGTACCACACCGGTGTCTCAGGTTCGTCTAGAACCAATGCCCGAGCGCCCTGCAAAGTTGCGATTGGTTAAAAATACATTCTTCGAACTGTGCTCAAGTAACTCACGATGAGGAACTCCTTCACCGTCTGGATCTTATCTTCCTTGGCCTCGAATAGTACGCGCAAGCCAACGCTCAGGCCGGCCGTCCGCCCATCACCACCCGCTCCTTTCTTGAGGTCTACGATGCTTGCGAGGATATCCACTTCGCCGATCTCCGGGGCCTGGCTGAGGAGCTTCGGTGCGTTTTCCATCAGCGCAGCAGCAATAGGACCAGACAGATGCGCCGCACGCCCGGCGGGGACCTCGAAGGTGTCAAAAATGGCGTAGGTACTTGGTTCCGTGTCCGCGTACTTGACAGCGAACCACTGCACGGTCTCTGCCTCTCCAAGGGAAAGGTCGTATCCCGTTTGTAGGAAGTCGGTGAGATCTACGTCTCTGCCTGGCTGAGCGACGACGGGCGCTAGGATGCCAAAGTTGACTGGGTGACCAGGAATTAACGATCGCTTGTCAGCCCTTGGCCCCCCATCGATTCAGGGAGCTCACCTTCGGTGGACATTGTAATTGCGATGAGGGCTTGGGAATGAATGTACAGGTGGGTAACTCCACTACTGCGCGGATACTTATGTGAACTTTTTCACTGCTGCAGATGATCGATAAGCTACCCGAAGCTCTGTATTGACTCACATTAGCAACGTTTCACTGCCTTTAGTAAGGATTACACAGGGAGTGCCCGAACCAAGTGGGAAACTCGAGAGCCGGCAATACCTCAGCGTCTGAGCCGGTACGGGTTCATATGCAAGCAGTCATTGCTTTGCCATGTAAGATACTCACAACGTAAAATGTCGATTTGGTGGCACATAATCAATCGGCGGCAGGCGAACGAAAGTACGAGGAAGATCAGGCCAGAAGGTTTTGACCGTCGTATCAAGATCGGTACAATTGACACCTCTTTGACTCAACTAACAACTTTCACTTTAAGTGACTTTCGCTCGCATTGAACACAAATTGAACATGCCTACGGTTCTCATGTCCTTATGCCTCGTGGCAAGTGCGAATGTTTTATTTATTAGTATCATCATTATTCACCGTTTATACTCTACGGTCGGATTGGCGGGCATCGCGGCGCCAGCGGCTCTAAGGTTATACGATTGTAATTATATCTTACATGACATTCGGTGTAACCTTTCCCGAATGGGCTGCGAAGTGAAGGTATTTGACTGATCGCTCGACACTCACGCGGTATGGCGCGCAGACCAATAAAAGATGCAGTAGTGTTTCTTAACTTTCAGATACGCTGACCTTCGACAATTTGAGCCGTAATACGAAAATATGTATAGGTATGGTTATGAAATATCCGTGACGCTGCTGCGACCAGAGTATTGAGGAATAGAGCCAGCAGAGGAACAGAGAAAGCGACAAAACACGAAGTAGATCGAAAAATCATCGTGTGGGACGACAAAAGCAGCAGAATCGCAAAGCTATCAGTGGAAGATAAAGTAAGCCAGAATTGAATCTGACGTCTTCTCAGAGCGTGCAAAAAAATGGAAAACAAGATTGTAATATAGATAAAAATGATATGAATGTCGGGCGAGGCGAGGTGGAGAAGTCACGGGCGATAATACGATGCTCCTGATAGCGATTAGCAGTAGTTCGGCCATGGGTTGATACTTTTCTGATTCAGGTCATTGACCTGACCGGACACAGGCATAGGGAGCGCGGTGCAAGGGTGAGCGTAATGTTCTGGACCATCACTCGGAGAAAACTGCCAGGCAGCGCCTCCCTCGATAGCGGACTCGTTCCAGAGCTGATTCTGAGAAAACGGAGGATATTGCTGACCCGTTGAAGATAAATTACTGCTGGAGCCCTGAGAAGTCGACGTGAACCCTGGGCCCCTCCACGTTTCTTCTCCAAGGGGGACTTGGGGCGTGCTAGACCAAAAGTCGTTGGGATTGGCGTCGGACATAGGCGAATGCAGTAGCGCAGATCCGATGCTGCCGCCTGACATGTACTCTGCGCTCGTCTTGAAATCGCCAATGGGGAGAGGGAGATTATGGAATAAATTGTATGGCATGGCATCCTCGAGAGTGTCCGTACTCCGCGAATTTTCTATTGCTATCCCAGACGGAACATACGCGGGGATTACCTGCGACATTCTAAACCAGGGAGCAGGAGCGGTGACGGGAGAAGGCACAAGGGTGGGAGCATTGACGATGGAGGGAGGGTGGACGGAGGCAGCGGGGGCGACATATTGGTTGTCTACTCTGCGCTGCTTGGGGCCCTGCGCTTTTCCCCTTCCTTCTCTCGTTCGTCCATCCAACTTCGGGTGAACGCTGCAGCGGGAACACGGTTATCACTTGGGGAAAAGGAGGAGAGACGGAGAGCTAGTGCCAACTGACTGTTTTGTGTCCATGTGGTTGTCCAAATTTGACTTTTGTGGAGTGGCATGGGGACAGTGTGGACACTGGTGCTTTGTGCTAAGAACGGTATTCGACTGAGATCCTATGTGTCCCGAGAAAGTGGCACACGTACTTCTCATCGTGCGCCCTTGCATGACGCGTTGCGTCCGAGCGATTTCCAAAAAGATGATGTGGCTTGCTACACCCAGGGAATATACACCGGTAAACAGCCCTTTTCTGCTGTAGCCGCCCTTCCACGAGTGTAGAATATGGGCCGATCAATTGAAGATCTGGTACCTCGACTTTGATGACGAATCGTGCCATGTTGTTTGGCTACAGTGTCGTGAACAGTGTAAGTCACCGCCATGGTGAACGTAGTGTATATGCATGCTTACATCGACATTGGCGCGACTCTGTGCAGGCGTCGGCAGTTGATCAGCGCGAGAACCAGAAACTGGGTGACACAACGACACGTACCCCGGAGCCTCCGCGGGGAGATTGGCACGGTTGGGAAGGGTTCCTAGGCATACTGTAATGGGAGAGCAGACGCGTCGTTCGAGGACGTGGAGGGACTGGGCTGAGAGATGGGGAAAAGGCGAGGGAGTTCCCCAGCTCCCCCCTCGTACTTATACGCGCCCAGTCATCGATTCATCCCCAAGCTATGTGCATTGTGCATGTACATGCTTGCGCTATCATGCAAAGTTGAATAGGACAATCGAAGGCCGACGTTGAAAGAAAAAAAAGTTGGGCCAGCATTCGGAAAAGTGCGGCGGTGACTCGGAGGAAGGAATGTGAATGCCCAGAGCCTCGGCTATCGGATAGGTATCCCCATTTGATGCATCGCTCGGCTGTGCTTGCTGAGTGCGCGATTGGCGTGTACCGAGCGCTTACCGTGGTACTGCAGCCCTCTGGAATATAGACGGTCTGAAAACATCACATTGCATATTCGATAAATACAGTGTCGTGTAGTAGAGCGAACGCGATCGGCGCAATCACGGTGGTCGCTGTCTCTCGACTCCTCGAGACTCGACGACCGACGCAGCTGGCTGTTGAGCTTGAAATGCAAGACGCGCGTCGCAACCTCTAGGTGAGAACCATTGCGCAATAATTCAGACCAAGTCAAAGGCGACTCCCATGGTTGCTTGAAAGTTGCATGTTCCCGCGTGTTCGATGCGAATCTCAATCGGGGAGATAGCGAGATCGTTCGCGCACCACGAAGACATTATACATATCCTATATGAATTCCGAAATGGTTCTATAAGTGGGAAACAAAGGAACGACAGATTAGCTCTTAGAGTTGGTCATATAGACACCGATATTTCCCCTTTCATTCGACTTGCATTCAACATTGACTGCCCCCAGTCGGCAGAATCGTCATAGATCGTTGTCAAAAACATAGAAAGCAGGCAAACGTGTCGTTCAATGAGCTAAGGTATTCACGTCTTCCGCAAGCCGCCAATATTTCTTGCGTCCTTGAGAAGATAGATAATCCCAAACGCAGACGGGTGTCAAAGGGCTACGAGCGTAGACCTAGTTATGTAAGCAGGTCCACAGTAGAGCCCCAATGTCAGAGATTCGGCTCGCACAGATCGCCCATTACGCGTTCACTCGAGACAAATATTTGGAGGGTAACCTTTGTCTCGTGTCTCCCGAGTCAGTCAGAAGAAATCCAGAGTCAACGAGGGCAATTTGCAATCCCCAATTTGTGGCGGCCTGGTTATTGCCTCAAGTCGTCGAAAATGCCCGAAGTCGTTGACAAAGAATTGGCAGATACGAGACCCGAGAGCGCTTGTGTATCCTTTGTCGAAAGGGATTCCCGGAACTTTGTGCGTCAGATTCGATATGATAATGTGCGCTACCCACCTGGCCCCTTCATTATCATTTGCCAAGGAGCCTTGAGGGAACCTATTGGGAGGTGCGCGGCCGAACTTATTTCAAATTCTTCAAGTTTCGCTTTCATGAGTATATTCGCGTGTGCTTGGCGTTATTGTACTGCACTTCTCACTTTCTTACGAATTCTCATCGGGCGTTGACGTTGATCTCTGATAGCGGGACGACAAAGTCGATATTAGGGTTTGGGGTATACACTTCCGTCGAAAATACGTCTCGACATCGTTTCGATCTTCAGTCCTAACTTGTGTGGAGAAGACCAGCATTCCTCCATATCTCTCGTTGATGGCCTACTCCTCCTTGTCAACAACGGTTTCCTCCGAGTCAGACTCAACCTCCGTGATGAATGCGGTTTTCCCAGCTTCAGGGACAGTTTTCGTGTCAGTGGGCGCTACAGAAATAAGAATGGGGTCAGTAACGGGATAGCGAAGACGAAATGACCCCAACGCCGAGTAGAAGAGTGTATGAAAAAGAGGACAAGATAGATATGCCGGCCTGTGTAAGGGAAAGGCGACAAGTTCGACGCAGGAGTGAAAGAGGTTTTCCGCAGATGAAAAAGAGAAGCCAGAAGGCATAATGGAGGCATACCCTCACCACGGAAGAAATCACAGGAAGTGGATACAAACCGAGTGCATGATCAAATGGACAGACGCTTACCTCCTAACATCGATGCAACCTTGAAAGGCCGTGCCAGGCTGTCGACAGCGGGCTTTCCAAGAAGGTGGATGGATACAAGGGGTGCATCGTAAATATTCTTGAGTCCCATGAGGCCCTGGATGAAGAGAGGTTGCGTGAAGTGGAAGTAGATGTGCATGACACCCATCATCGCGACGCCCATGTAAACTGAGCGCAACTACGCTGACGATGAGATGGGCGGAGTAGGAGCGGAGGTTATGCATGTGGCTCACCAGCTTTTTGGTCTCCGCGAGGTCGTAATCGCGGATTGTAGTGACGACAACCTTTTCTCCGTCCTGTTGGGACTGCCCACCCCTGTCAGCATTGCTACGCGTGAAAAACCAAGTTTATGCCACACCAAGGGAGAAGGGGGTTCCGCTGTTGAATGAACTAATCAATCATTCGATATTACCCGTCACCAGCGCGCAGACGAACCGTATCTCAAAACTGTCTTATCATTCTTTTGCTTGATCTGCAAGCCACGAAAACACATGGTTAGCTCCCATGTTCGGATATGAGAGTATTAAGCTGCGTACGACGCGTGAAAGATAGAAATAGGTTCCCAATGCGAGGAGTTGAGAGAAGACATAGCCGATGCGAACGTAATTGAGGACGATAGGATCGTCGAAGGGGATTTTGCGAGCGACTTCGGTCTAGGAAGTGAGAGAACTGTCAGTAAAAAGCAAAAGAAACACTCACCCTGCATCGCCCCGAGGGATATCACCATGTTTTGGACGGCGGCGTTCATCTTGACTCGTAGGTGGATGACAGGAAGCCACAACAAACTGCAAATGAGACCGACGTGTTGATCACAGCATTACATAATCGGATATTTCCGGCGCGTGGTCAACGTTGGGTCAACGTCACTGAGACTCCGTCAACGTTCAACGTTCAACGACTGACCGAGGCTAAGCGCTAAGTACTTACTCTGAACCAACTCGGAGCCCTTTACTTACTCCTCTTTATCAAACCGTCATGGGCTAGGAAAAACTTAATTTATACATGTGAGTCGAACAAATGAAATCACTATCTAGAGCTAGGTAGTCGTGACTACTTAATTCTCAAAACAGTGTAATTAGGACGTACTAATTTTTACAAGGGGTGATTATCCCAGGTGGTGCTCACCCTATACCACATATAGGATCAGATTATTCTCGTACGCTCCGCTCCTTCAAAGCTCACGACTCCAATCACGCCTATCCATACTGACGTACCTAGATAATAGGACAATTGCACACAGCAAAGGGGCCTACGAGAAATTCTCCAACTTCACTCCAGAGAAATTCCAAGATGAAGATAGCGCGCCGGCGAAATGTGAGATAATTGCGGCCAATAGCTTCGGACGACGGTACAATTGATCTTCGCTTTCGTCTCTCTTTATCCATTTACAACAATTGTTGGGAAAATAATAAGGGCTTACACGTTATATCTTTGTGGGACATAAATTAAGTAGGTTCAGAGATCCGTTTTCACCGCGGCTGAATTTCAAATATTAGTTTATTACCGAAGTCGGATTGGTACAACACTGTACTAGTAGATTTTCAGGACACATTTTTACGAATGCTGACGCTTTACGTGGCGTTTATAGGAGGATTCCCTGGTGAAGGTTACGTTGTTCTCATCGCACGGTGCTTTGGTGCAAAGATAAGCGGGATGTTTACTGTGCAAGGTGGACTCGTAATGGCGAATGAGATCAATCTTCCTGTTCGCTGTAAATCCGGAAGGGCACCCTTCACATACGAAAGGTCTGTCCGTTTGCTCTGGGGGTGCTTGTGGCGTCGTTGAGGTTATCGGTGACGTTGATTGCATTTGCTTCGTCCGTTTGGCCCTCTTAGTAGGCGGGCGAGAACTGTGCTCGTCTACCTGCCCACTGTCACTCTTTGCCAGGATACATTCCCTTGCCTTCTCTTGCTGTCTTTCCGATTTGCGCGTCGCTACGCGAGGATTCTTTGCTGCCGATCTCCTGCATTTAGCGGCCGACTTTGAAGTCGCCGCACCTGATCGGATTGATATCGAAGTCGTCGTCGCTGATGGCGCAGTGGTCTTCCTGACTCTTTTTGCTGTCTTGGGAAGCACAATACCAGTCGTGTTCTCCTCAGTGACTCTCTTTCGCGAGAGTGATGATCTCAATGCGACTGATGCCACTGACGAAGGCGTTGAGTGATCTAGTTTTAAGCGTCCTGTGAATGGTGATCTCCATTGGTGGCACTTTATTAGACTTACTGAATACATCTTCTTGCGGCATCTCTACGTTCCAAACAGAAAATAATTCCTCGATAAAATCCTTTGTCTGAAGCTCTGCAAGCCTGGAAAGTGGTTGTGCATTAAGCTTTAGGGTTTGACCCTTCGAACGTCATCAATCAGTGAGCAACTTACCCCGATTGATACTGGGAGTTCATGTCGATTGGACCGTTGAGAGTGGTCCCGGTGATGAGAGTGAAGATGTAAGCAGTTATAAACGTTGGCAAAATATCAGGCTCGACATTTGAACTTCTAAGTATCACGACATGTGGGCGCGTATGTACATATTTGGCGCAATCAACAAAGCCCAGTATGAACAGTTTGCAGCCTGGATAGAGTACCTGTCACGAAGTCTGAGCATCGCCAGACTTTTTTTTTTTTTTTTTTTGATTCATCGTTTATACTCTACGGTGGCGAACCATATGGTGGAGTGTAAACCGCCAGACTATTGCTTAATATCTTAGCCTTGATAAAGTTGCTTGCGTCAACATGTTTTTATAATTTCCCAATGCGCAGCGGTATTGTCCATCTTCCAGCACCCACGTTTGCAACGGTCTGTACGACTGGCCACGACGCAAGTTGAAGAGTGTCTGAGTACCATGAGTCGCCTGGACGAGGCTATCCGCTTTTAATGATGGCTTGTAAATGTGCGTGTCGTCCTTCGAAAAGGATGTACGTAGCCACCACTGTGATCTTGCGGCCGATCAGCATAATTTGCTGATTGATTGGAAAGACATAGTACCATATATTTTTATCAGAATGCTGGTATTCGAATCCATGAGATCCTTCTTATGATAGCGCGACATTAATATGGGCTACTTTTTGAATCGTAGGATCGAGACACCCTCCTGAATACCACGGCGTAGATTCTCAGTCAATATTGGGAACTTGCGCGGAAGAGACATGCCGAAGACAACGCCAGAATTACAATAAAGCGTACACAAAACTTGGAAAACCAACGTCATAATTGTCTGGCAATTACCAAGGGCATATAGAATAAGAAGAGTAGGAATATAGATATATCATCATACAAACACAGCCCTTGAACGCAATAATTTAGTAGCACCGGAAGAGAAACTATTAGTCATGGCAAAAATAATGAAGACCACTCGCGACAATAGCTATCTGTGCTGGTATTTCATATGTCTTTTGAACGAGTCGTCGTGCTTGAACCCTGCACCACACCCCGTATGAGTGCAGAAGAATTTCTTTCCTCCGTGCGACAGTAGGTGCCTTTGCATGTCCGCTTTCCTTTTCATCCTGCGCCCACATTCTTCGCATTTAAACCTCTTTTCCGGATCTTCGTAGGGAGACATTCTCGTGTCGGAGGGTATTCGATCAGCCGTCCTTTGAGGGCCTGACTGTGGCGGAAGAGTGGAGGCGAAGGCTGCTGAGTTCGTCGACCCCGCGGTGAACAGACTGTGAGATGGGTCCCAGTGTTTCCAGATTGGGGTGCCTCCAGTCGGCGTAGGCTCAGCTAGCCCCGGAAAAGATTGCGGAAATGAGGATTTTTGGTAGGAATACTCTGCTTCAGGCTGACCCCCATTCGTGTAAGCGAAACCAGAGTTATGGGTTGATCTTACAAGTGGAGAAACATTTGCAAAGGAGGATATCGACCGCGGAGGATTGAATAACCTCTGCTGTTGCTGGGAATATTCGAGGCTATCCAGGAATTCACTGAACACGTAGGACGCGTTCAACGGATGCGCAGACGTCGAGGCCTGCATGCTCATATGCTGCACTGATCTCGGAGGAAGCGAGAACGAGACCTGTTTTTGCAGATGTGGCGAAGCGGGATGATCCAACATGTCCCGATATTCATTGAGTCCAGAAGATTGGCTTATAGGAGGTGTAGGCTGCCACCCTTGTTGTCCGTAGGTTGAGGGGGAGCTATACATCGAACTTCCGCTGAGATCGATTGCATGACATAAGTTCCAGAAATATATACAATCATAGACAAGGAAGATCATACCTTGCTGAATTCGCACTGGAATCCTCGTCTGATGAGTTGCTGTCTGTGGATGGACTGTCTATCCTGGGGCTAAACATCATATGACTTCAGTGACTGGCTTTATATTCAAGGGACTAATAAGTTAAAGAACAGACCTTGGACTCCATATCAGTGGCAAGAGAGGGAACTCCTCCTCAGAATGAGCGACTTTAAGGCTAATAGATCCTGGAAACATCCTGAATGCGCAAAGGTGAGATTACCGACAACCTTGACCCGAACACAGTGAAATACCTTTCGCGCATTTCATGCAACTCCCCTAGCGAGAACTGATACGACATACTTCAAGGTCTGATAAATTTAGATGGCGTGCAGGGGTGAGGGACTTGGTTGTAGGGAAATTATGGACTTTCAAGAGGATTGAAGACTCGTATTATATAGTATTTCAATTCTGAACGATGGATATGTAGCCATTGAACTTCGATGTGGCGGAAATTCTAAAAGGGGACGTGCAGCAGGTCCATGCTGTGCTACTTCCCTCGTTCAAGAATTGATGGTACGCCTGTGTTGGGACATTGGTCCCTGTTGGTCCATACTCAAACTAGGCAACGTGACATCTGAACGTAGTGATGCCGACAAAGGTTCGTCAAACAATGTGTGAATTCTTAGGTTGGTCCGGCGGACCATTGTACCGGTCTGGATCACCCATGAATATGGGGGTTGAAGATATATTGGTGCACTGTCGTCGGGAAGGTCTAGTCGGGAAGGCCTAGCTACAGTAAAGCATAGGGGTATCTAATACTTAGGCATTGAGGCCATTGGCGTCTGACTCCTCTTTGCAATCGGGATGTGTTCAAAATACTTTGTACCGGGGCAAAATATTGGGCGTGTCTGAAAAACGTGGAGCGTGTTCATGGGCACAGGACGAGGACGCTTCGCATCATATTCGAGCAGAGCAGGTGGCCGTGAGCCACAGGCGTTCAGCGATCTGGGAAGAATGCGCAGATGTGGCCGTATGCGCAGCCTGCTGTGGCCGTACGCGTTGTCAAAGCAGCACGAGCCCGGACAATGGAAAGAAGTGGGGATGGAGCAGCCCCTTCAGGATATCTCCTACAGTAAGTAAGACGCCCGTCTGGGGAATATGGCCGATTCCCCCTTGCTGTTTTTTGAGATTCGTTATTCTCATCTAACGAGCAAGATCGAGTTGGATCACGCTCTTCCATTGAGAGAACAAAGGTCTGTGTAGGTCCTATAGACCCCTTTACCTTCACGCAAGGGGATGCACCAAACAGGAGCATAAAGCCCTGCCGCAGTTTTCGGGACTACGCTCATTAGTATTTCATCGAACGAAGATTGATCTATAGACGCTACTAACCGACGCCGGGTAATGCAAAATTTTGACTGTTGAGCAATTATCTGGCCACATACAAATCAAGTATACGTATAACTTTAGATACAGGTAGACTCGTGTATTGGCTATTGAAATCCTATTTTTATATAATTATTAGACCCGTGAAAAGCCCTTCGGAAGACTTCCGCGCGAGGGTGTTCAAAAACAGCCAAAAGTCCACGTAGTGCAAAATGATGTCACACGATGTCACTGTCCATTTCAAGTTCCGACAGGTGATCTAATCAGCGTATTATCAGTATCACTTATCCAACACTGATCAGCTTCGCATCTCTCAACGCACCATCATCGATTAGTGTCTGCGCCTTTGCGACGGCGGTTCTTCAGTGTCGGATTCACTTTCATGTTCATCCACACCGTCTTGAGCAGGATGATCACATCAATCGGACCTAAATCGGGAATGCCGAGGTTGATTGCAGTCGGAGTTTGAACTGACCTTCCATCTGTCACGCTCGAACACCAAAAAAGCACTCATTTGCATTTATAACGACAATGAGAGTCCCTCTCGCTCTGAGACTGAACCGGGATATAGTTCAAAGTATATAGACACTTTTTGGAAAGTTTCGTGAGTGGTGAACCAGACAGTGAGGCCCTGTCCTCCAAGCAACATTCATYTTGATGCTATTTTGAGCACACAAAGCTACCAAATAAATGTTTTTGCTTCAACGATTGAGAATTTTTCTGTTTAAATTTTTGGAGGTTGTAGGTAACCTTATAAAGAGTGTATAAAATAATTATCGAGAATAAAGTCCAAATATTGAGTCGTTGAGATGGCATTTTGCACTAGCTGAACACTTTGCATTGCGTGATCGGGGTTAGTACCGAGTTTTCAAATAATACCGACTTTGGGGGTTATTATTTCCCAGAGCAAAAAGTTCGGAGAAAGAGGGGGGGATGAGCGCGATTTATGTAGGTGAGAAGGTATGGTTAAACGATTATCGCCATCGATCATCGTCAAACTGTCGTGACCTTGGATATTTAACTACCCTGTGCATACGTTGTGATTAGGCCGGACGAGCTCAGATGCGATCTGCTCATGACGGTATTTCCGCTGGCGGCAGCGCTCAAACAGTGTCGCACACCTGGAGGTCAAGCGCAGTAATAAGATCTAATCAATTAAGTTGTATAATCATCCTAAACATTGAACACTTCAGAAACACAGCATATAGCTCTAACGCTCTAACGCGGATGCATACCGTCAATGCAGTCTCCAGGCATTCAAGACAAGACCGAATGCAGCTGATGAAGCATAATCTCGCACGGGGAACTATCGGCCTCGACTGCTGGAAGGGGTAGAGAGACAGGGATATATGTGCGACCTGCCAACACACCAACTGTGGCGTACTCAACGTCATTTATAAGTACAATTGATCACGAAAGTACACCAGTCTTACATCAGGACATCCCAGAGGCCCCATGCAAGAAACGGGTTCGCAGTTGTTCATAGAATGAGTCCAACGGAATATTCAATCTGCTAGTCGCTGTTCTGCAGAGAGAGAAGAGAGTTGATACGTCAGTTCAGTACTTGATACGAACAAGAGCAGTCTAACCTAGTACGTTGATGCGATCGGCATTCCGACGGCGAGACACAGGTAAACGGAAGGAGCACCGCCTGCGTAGATTCGTCCAGATACCAAGGTGATAATAGATCGACACAGGAGACTTCTAGGACGCGAGGATGGATGTGGGAGTCTGCGCGAACGACAACTTGACCCCGGCGCGAAAATGAGCTTTGAGAAACAAAGCATAGTCAAATATCACGGCCGTCGTGTCGTCCTGAGCACGTAACCTGGAAAATGGGCCGCTGGGAAAGTGTGGCGAAGTCGGAATGAGAGGAGTCGGAGGAAGGAAGTTGAGTGCTAGGGTCTTAATCTCCGAGCGAGAAGACGACAGCGACTGCGACCTAGATATCCACCACATTGATGGCATCCATCCCGAGTTTGGAATCGACTGCCAGCGCAGGACCACCATGCTTCTGACCTGTGTGAGAGTCGAGAGTCGAGCATCGAGAGGATACGGAGTAAATGTTTCGATGTACCAAGTATACGGACGACAGAAGACGGGCTGGGGCGTGAGCGACGTGGTTTGAGTAGGCGCACACTCGCCGATATAGAGGCGCTTCGATCTATGATTCTAATCCTTGGGACTGCGCCTGGCGCAACAAAAGGGGGCCGACGTCAGCATGAGCGGCTGATACACCACACATGCTTGGTAAGACAGCTCACTGAAAATTCCATTGTTGAGGCATGTGCGCCTGCCGTGGAGATGAGGAGCAGAACACTGAGCCGCTGGAGTTGCAGGAGTATAGTGATCGTTCACGTTCTCGAAGCTCACATTTGTGGGTGAGGGTTGACGAAGATAGAGCATACCGCGGCACATCTGCACCCAGGGCCACACTCAAACTAGCAGCGAAGTAGGCATGGGTATGGCTGTGGCTTGACGCGATGCGGGCAGTGGTGATTTGACGCGGTACTTGACTTGTAGGCAGACGTGCTGTGAAGCGTCGATCACAGCCATTCATAGATGGGGGATGATCGATGGATCACCATGGATAACGCGTTTAGACTGTGTCGACAATGGCGGCTGACTAGGACTTTCAGAAGCTACGCCGACCTGTGATTGCGAGTCAATTCACGAGTAATGAGAGGACCTATGTGGAATAGACGCGGCTAGGTAAATATACTCCTAGTGCCAGGTGTCCCGAGAGAGGAATGTGCGAGGGAGCCCAAAAGCAGAGGAGAGGCGGTAATCGGTAGTGCGTGCTCGGTCTATGCGTGAATGTCAGAGGTCAGGACAACAAGCTTCTTGTAGATGGACTTGAGATGGACACTTGGTTAGCGACAAGTCGACAGCTCAAACTGTTTACGTGGGAATTGTAAACACGTGAATCACTGGCGCGTCGCGTCGCGTCATGATGAGCGCTTAATAATAGACGCCAGTGGATATAAATGTACTCGAAAGTTAATCGTAGGTATCGAATTTTAATTACGCATACACTTCGACTGCGCTCAGAAGGTCTATGAAACCGACAAAGCAGCGAAGAAGATATATAAATATATTTATAAATATATGCAAGAGCGAGAGTTTGGCGAGAGTAGACTTGGAGTAGACTAAATGTGCCACAGAACAGCAGGTGCTCCACTCCCCGCATGCTCTGATCGTTCTTGCGGAGTGTGCCGCTCTTTCTGATGTCTTCGGAGAGAGTCTACGCGCGCATACTTCTTCTCGAGAGAGGCGCATATACCAATCGTACAGCGGCATTGGGGTCCATCGTGGCTCAATTCGTGACGTCTCAAATCATTAGCCGTCTTGCATGTCTGCTTGCAATTGGAAAATTCGGGATGTTTGCAAAGAACTTTCTTTCTTGCTCTTTTCTGCTCGCATCCGCCTTGAGCCAGACAGCGTTTTTCTTCGTTGTTGTCTGACGTCTAGGTTTTGAGGATTGTTGGATCTTCCTCAGGGGAAGTACAGATGTGCCGGCTACTGCGGTAGGCACATATCTGACGAAAGTGTCTCCAGATAAAGAAGACGAGCTGGCCGAAGAAGGTGAACCATCTGGGAGGTATGGTTCGCTGATTGGATGCGTGAAGACTGAGCATGGCTGATGTGTCTCGGGTTGTTGATGGAAACTGTGCTGGTGAGCCAATTCTGTTTTCCGGCTGGTCTCGTCGCTGTGCAGTAATAAGGCTATTGTTTCGGAGTAATATAAGATTTCCTAGACGTACAGCATGTGTTCCAGCATGTTCATAAACTCCGGTGTGTATATGGGACCTGATGTTGTTTGAGCTATAACGTAGATGTCATTGAGAGACTCTGGGGAGAGATATGGAAATTGCATCGTTTGTGCGGTAGTGAGTAGTATATAGGACGAGGAAGTGGGCGATGTTGGAGGTACCAATGTCGTTGTACGACTATACTTTATAAATTTCTCCTTGTATACGATGTAGAAGTTACATTGTTTCGAGTCGTTGTGATGGGGCCGATTCAGACATTACGATATGCGGGGGGTCAAAGCTACGTTGCTACCGCGATTTCTTAAGAGGACGCTGAAGCTTGATTTCTGGTGGCCGAAGATCTCTGTAGAAAAAATTGGCCACATCTCACTGATCTAAACAATGTGTACGGCGCGCGGCGTGCCGGTGATAATCGCATATTATAATGGCCGTGTCAAGCTTGCCACCTCGTTCTTCAAAATGGGCACTGGTAAACTGACGACTAAGTGTCGTGGGACTACCGATAAATCGAACGAAACATACCTTCGCGTCTTTCACGCGTCTCGAGAGAGTGGGCGGGTGATTCCGAGGTTGTGATAAAATGGACCGGCCACTTTGGTTGTTTTATTCCGTTGGGAGATACGTTGTAAATTTCTCAAGTCCCTGGAAAGTATCACATTATTACATGCTTATTCCATTTTCAAGTAATTCAACACGGTATCTGTGCTGAGCATAGGTCAGTTGAACTGTATTACGGTGCTATGATTATGGAGTAGATTTTCAAGCTCCTAGATGTGACAAAGGGATTCAATCGAGTCAAGCGATATCTTGTGGCCGAGGAATTTAACGAAGGCCACCTGCTGGGTTAACTTGGGATCCACCCTTTGTATGAACCGGCCAGGCGCGATATCCAGAACGCTTGTCAACTCTGCTTGGGTGTTCGAACCATTATCCGACCAACGGGGTTAGTTGGAGGTCCAAGCTTAGAGCCACAAGCTCATATGAATAATTCAAGGCTGGAGATCTGCTCTGCCATTGCAGTATTTATACTGGGTCGACTCACGTCGGCGTAGAGCAGTCCATACACCCTCTCCCCTTTTCCATTTACCTTCTAAAACTATGCATCTTAGTATGATATTATCTGACTTATCCGTTGACCCGATCCCGGAGCTGGACAACGCCACACAACCTAACCTCAGCATCGAGGATCTACTAACCAACCTCTCTTTGGCACCGATAGGTAAGCTGTTTATATCTCCGTCACTGCGTTTCACTGTTATTACATGTATGCTCACAGGTGATTCATTAGCTTTCCCGGTGGGACTTCGATGGGAGAAAACAAAGGAACCCAAAATGATAGAGAGGCCGAGCCGTTTGTGGCGCGCACCTTATCATCCGGGGGACGACTTGGGTCGGAATCCTTCGATACCAATCCGTTCGAGGATCTGGAGGAGGAAAACGAGATGTGGATTGACTGCGACTACACGGACGAGACACAATCCGATTCCTCGTCAGTACACAACGCTCCTAAAACCCCCCTGCGAAAGAAATTAACGAAGCCCACACGGAATGGCAAAATATCTCGGAAGACGTCCTCAACGCGACGGAACGCACCGACGTTGTCTGGGCCTAAGCGCATCAAGTGCCCACATAGTGGGTGCAAATTCACAGCAAATCGAGGAGGAGACCTCAAAAGGCATCTGTCCTCTCTGAAACACAAGACAGTACCTGATATTCCTTGTGCAATCCCTGGCTGTAGTAAGGTCTTCACGCGCCCTGATGCGTGCAAGCGGCACATGATCGAGGTTCGACATTTAGTTCGCCTACCTACGTTTGTACCAGTGCTCATCAAACCTATTTAATATATTCCAAAAAAATTTCGATGGAAAAAAATGTCTCTGAATGATTAATGAGAGCTTATTGTACACCTGCACGAGTATTCTTGACCTTGCTGGTTTCACGGCGCAACCGGAAGTGGACCTATAGAGCCTGGGAAATGCCGCAGACTCCGACATAACGGGCCCGCGGCTTCAACCAAACAACTTGAACCAACTCCGTCACCGACTCACCGTTGACCGATGCACCCTTCGCTGACCTCCCCATATCCATGTCGTCTTGTGGTGCTCGATCCTCGCGGCTTGAGTATAGAATCTTGAAGATTTCCGCATGATTCACCATTGACTCTCCAACTACAACACCTCTGCGTCCCACGTCGGTAACATCCGACGCTATCCGACGAGTCGATAACTTCGAAGGTGAGTAACTTTCTAGCGGTTTTTATAATTACGGGTGACCGAATTCTCGCCGGCTAGAATCTGAATTCATGCCACATTTTTGAACATCCATAAAGCTGCGCGCTGAGTATATCACTATCAACGCAGGCACATGGGAGCTCCACTGCTCCAGCGGATTACTTTTCAGATTTCTCACACGTATTCTTCTATGTGTGAGTTCTTCCACATAAACCCATAAAGTGAACAGTCTACGATCTAATTCCAGTTGATAGTTCTATTTCCAGTACATGGCATGAGATGAAAGGTATATATAATGGTCCTACTATTCATCGTTAACTTGTTCTCCCAGATTCGCTTCCATGGATAGCTTCTTATCAGCTGCACTTTCTATTCTAGCAGGCGGGGTGGCGCTATGGACCACCTGGATGTGGACTCAGTGGCGAGCACCACATCACCTACCGCCGGGCCCTAAGCCATGGCCGATAATCGGAAATTTGCTGGACTTTCCGATGCGTGACGCAGCTCAGGTCTATGTGGATTGGGCAGCCAAATGCAACAGTGAGCGCTCTGAGTCTAACTACAGAATTTCCGAATGCAAATGTATGATACCAGGCAATATCGTGCACGCAAGCGCATTTGGATCACACACACTGATTCTGAACAAACGCGAGGATGCGATCGAGTTACTGGAGAATCGTTCCCGAAAGTATTCCAACAGGCCGTACAATCCAATAATTGACATGTATGCACCCATAACGCCCGCATCCTGCAGTGCCTTACGACAGCGATAGGGTTGGCTGGCAGGGAAATGTCGCGCTGATGCAATATGGAAATTTCTGGCGCTTGCACAAGAAGATCTGCCAGCAGAGTCTCCGCCAGGAGGCGGCACCGCTGTACAATCCCGTCCAGCTCGACAAAATGAAACTCTTTCTACGAAATTTACTTGAAACTCCCGAGGATTTCGAGAGGCACAATAAGTTGTGAGTGTTCAGATATTCGCGCGTTATCGCATATAACTAACTTTTGCTTTCTTCTGCTTCCTAGGTTCTCTGTAGGCATTCCACTTGGTACTATGTACGGATATGACGTTCAGGGAGTGGATGATCCGTGCGTCGAAGCAGCGGATGAAAGTGCGTTTCTCGCCGTCAGGTTACTTCTACCTGGTGGAAGTATTCTCAGCGTGTTTCCCATACTCCGCCACATACCAGCATGGTTCCCCGGTGCAGTCTCACGGAGAATCGCGGAGAAAGCAAGGGATCTGACCCAAATAACCATGCAGGTTCCCATGGAGAATTTGAAGAAACGTATGGTGTGTTTCAATGCAGCGGAAGTTCGGAGGAACTGAGCGCTTACTGTTGTTAAATTTCTTGAATATTAGGCAGAGGGCCCCGTCGCGCCGTCCTTGGTTTCGACTTTTCTACAGGAGAGAAACTCTGCCGCAAATTTATCCGAACGCGAGGAGGAGATAGTAGCAAATGTTGCGTATACTGTCTACGGAGGTATGTTGCCGACACTTCATTATGGTTCATACTTTCATTTTATATTTCACAGCGGCGTCTGATACGGTAGGTCAACGGTAGCAGCGATAGTGACGATCAGAGCTCACGTATATGGTGTAGACTATTTCGGCAACAGGCACGTTTTTCCACCTCATAGCGACGCATCCCGAGGTACAAAAAAGGGCACAAGAAGAACTCGATCGTATTGTGGGGTCGTCACGTCTACCGGTATTCGAAGATAGAGAACAGCTTCCATACATTGAAGCAATATACCGGGAGGTCCTCCGATGGCAGCCTCCGCTGTCATTGTGTATCCCGCACATCCTGAGCGAAGACGACTATTACAAGGGATATTTCATTCCGAAAGGTATTTAACAACCTTATTTATTGCCCATGTTCAATGCATATCTGATGGATATGACATTAAACAGGAACCGCGGTGTTTGCTAATCTATGGTACTAAGTTCTTCGAGCATAGTCAAGTACCCTGACCTCACTTATTCAATAGGGCTATGACACACGATGAAGAAGTATACAAAAACCCCCACAAATTCGTGCCTGAGAGATTTTTAGACGCGAACGGTGCGCTGACGAAGGATGACCGAGTTTTGGCCTATGGTTTTGGCCGCCGGTATGTATGACATCTATGATGGTAAGATGATACGAATAACATCATTCAACACAGAATATGCGTTGGGAAGCACGTAGCAAGCTCTTCTGTATGTGCTCTCATAGCTTAAGGATGTCCTGAATAGTTCAGATTGGCTAATACACGCACAGATGTGGTTGTTGATGGCATCCATCCTCGCAACATTCAACTTAGGAAAAGCACAAGACGAACATGGAAAAGACATTCCTATTAACGACGAATATACAGATGCCAATGGTGGCTTTATGCAGTAAGCAATATATCCTGGCGCGACGTCCTGACTATATGTCCCTTACGCATGACGCAACAGGCATAAAGTACATTTCCACTGCTCCATAAAGCCTCGTTCCGATTGTGTAAAAGAACTATTCATGGTTTAGCCCAAGAAATTACCGGCGACGTCTGAAACATATTGAGATTTCCTGTACTGCGTTGCGCCTGAAATATTGAACAGTTCTAGTTCTGAGCCAATATTACCCTATGATACAGACGGGGAACATGTTGCGTAGCACCAGCCTGAGGCGCGCATTACGCGGCTTGAGCTTGAAGGGGCATACAGTCAGAAAAGACTGTGTGACTGCCGCGTACCTTTACCTGGGACTCCCTGACGAATGACAGACCCCGTGAATAAAGCGGCTGAGCCTGGAGCGAACCTCTACATTCACTTACCCATGAGTTAGAACTAATAAAAACGAAGAGAACCAGTTGTCATGATCCGTGTACGCAGGCTCCCTACTACGGGTGAGTCAGACCGTCTTTGAATTTAATGACCAAATGTAACTGCGTTCCGTTTCCTCCCTAGCGAAGCGAGCAGAATCATTACGAATCACATGGAGCAAAAAATAAAAGCCCGCGTACAAGCGAAGGAGCCATGCCCAGTACTTTATAGTCTAGAACAATACTTAAGCACTTGTTCCCGAGGTAAGCCTTCCATAGCCGCGGAGAACTGGCTCAATGCTCACCTGATGACGATCTATAACGGGTCGTGAGGAGCGCATATAGAACCTGTGGACGATCTGGGTAGTCTTGGGGAGTATAACATGCAGTGTAGGCTGACGGATAAGCCAAGGATAGATATTCTACTGGAAAATCAGACAGATATTGGGCAAGAATCGATATCCACGTACTCACGGTTGCAGAAGCCGAAAGTAACGTACAAGTATTACGTGTATAAAACAACTGCGGGTGGCTAAGTAGCTCTGAGAATGAGGGAGATGCTGTTCAGTGTCCGCCGGTATAATAGAAGAGGGCGTGTTAACACACCTTATTCGGTATAGAATGCATGCCACCAACGCGCTCATGGGCGTCGAGCTATATGCTATGAGCGGGATCCAAACGCCGCTTTATGTGCGGTGCGAATATATCTACAACCAGGGAGAGCTGGGGCGATACTCGTGCGGCGGGGGGGGTGAATATCCAAATAGGTGGAGATCCCTCGATGACTTTGGGGCGCAAGCTGCATGCACACTGCGCTAAGGAAGAGTGTCAAAGTACTGCAAGCAAAGCAACTCATGATCCATACGCAGATGAACACGAGCAACCTGTGTTATCAGGTCAGAAGAAAAGGAGGAGTAGAGCTTTATTGACACGTACACCATAAACAATGGATGGCGGAGAAGAAAACACAGCTGTCAAGGTATAACTCAATGATTCGAAGGTCTGCGGTGAGGGAGGGCAAGCAGAAGGAGCGCAAAAGGAGAAGACTAACGACATGTGATTCCATAGCGTTGGTCCAGCAGAAATTGGAAACGGGCTACAATAGGCCGCGGTAGTCATCAAGCGACTCATTTGTCCCCTCGCCTTTGTGGGTGCAGCAAAAGCGAGATTCACTTCAACAAGTACAAGAAAAGACGCGCGAAGTACTGATCCACCAATGTCCGAAAGACCCATTGCGGTAAACATAGCGCGGGCGTGACGGGACCGCAAAATATGTAGGTGGCCGGAGTTGCAGGTAGAGGAAGGCACTCGAGGGATTACGATTTCGACGCCTCGTATGTTCGAATTTGTCTTGTTGTCGTCGTGGAAAATTGGGTGGAGGCAATCAAGGATACTATAGCTTAGTATGAAGGAAAGCCAACGGCTGGCCAGAGGGTTAGTGGTTTTCGAAAAAATAGTCACGTGCCCGTGAGCCTGAAGCCGGACCGGGTGGCCGTTTCCTCGACGAGAATGCCAAGAATCGGATGCTTACTTATAACTTATAAGTACCAGGCCCAAAGCAGGCCTTGCTCATATCTAGTTCCGCTCTTAGGTGTGTCCTTTTTAGCCTGATTCGACAGAACTTTGGTGTATATAACTCTCGGAAACAGATATAGTTCTGTCACGTACTCGGGTATCAGGTCAACGCGGGAGGGTCAAGACTCAGCAAGCCTTGTAAATCAATCTGCTGACCTCCCGCGTTGACCCTACTTAGTACTTACATATTGCATACTGAAGTGGAGAGATAAGTAAAATATATAATGCGTAATTTGATGTGCTCCGCCATTCACAACGTCAAATCAAAAACAATTATAGTAAATAGTAGTCGCCGGTATGCAACTAGACCAGACTGTCTCCACGCCTATGGGAAAACAACTCAAATTAGTTCTCGGGTACGGTCGTATGTGGGAGCTCATATGGAGTCATAATCGATCACAGCATATCTAGAAGGGAACTGCCCCATATAAAGTATCTAGCACTGCGGCTGATATTGCTTCGTCTTTCCTCATGAATAGCGCGCTTACAATTGCATTCAGCGCTCTGGCAAGCGGAGTGGTAGTACTTTGTGCACTCTGGGCATGGAATAAATCCCACACCATCCGACACTTCCCGCCCGGGCCCAAACCATGGCCGATCATTGGAAACCTCCTTGATATACCAATGCGTCATGCTGCCAATGTATACCTCGAATGGTCCGTGAAATATAAAAGTGAGTCCATACAACCAATGCTGATTTAAGTGATAATAATTTGTGCTGCATATTTTGCGCACAAGGCCATATTCTTCACGCAAGTGCATTTGGATCGCATGTATTAATTTTGAACAAGCTCGAGGATGCAGTTGAATTGCTGGAGAATCGGTCTCAGAAATATTCTAGTAGACCAGAAATTCCAGTTCTCGGAATGCATGTCCTCCACTACCACCTATATCGTGAAGCGACTGACATTCACTCAATGCTATAGGCTTGGCTGGCAGGGAAACATTCCGTTCATGTCGTATGGACATATCTGGCGCGTGCACAAGAAGGTCTGCCAGCAAAGCTTCCGCCAGGAAGCGCAGCATCTATACAACCCGGTCCAGATCGATAAGATAAGACTATTCTTGCGGAATCTGCTGGAAACACCCGATAATTTTGAGCAGCACAATAAATTGTAAGGTGCAGCGTCTTCGTTATTATCCTGCATACATGTAACTCTTATTCGCTATATCAGATTCTCAGTTGGTGTCCCACTTGCAACCATGTATGGTTACAATGTTCAAGCGGCGAATGATCCGTGCGTCGCCGCGGCGGATGAGGGAGTCCACCTTGCTGGCCCTCTTTGCATGCCTGGCGGAACACTCCTCAATGTTTTCCCAGCTCTCCGTCATATACCAACGTGGGTTCCAGGGACAGGATCTATGCGGACAGTCAAGCGCGCGCGTGCGCTGACAGAAGAGATGATACGGGTTCCCATGGACGACTTGAAAAAACGCATGGTGGGTCGTGTAGCATAAATCAACCAACGGTACTTATACGTAACATACAGGCAGAGGGTCCCGTTCCCCCATCTTTGGTTTCAACGTTTCTGGAGAAAAAGAATACCACGGAGACGTCGAAACAGGAGGAGGAGGTAGTCGCTAATGTGGCGTACACGGTATACGGGGGTTCGTATTTGACCACGTTCTCTGTATCATTTGACAATCTAATTCTTTCTCGTACTACATAGCGGCGTCTGACACTGTACGCCCATGATCTATCGCAGCAGTTATTAGCGAGAAATTTGACGTATTCAATCCAGACCATTGCTGCAACCAGCACTTTCTTTTATCTTATGGCCACCCATCCAGAAGTTCAAAGAAAAGCCCAAGCAGAGCTTGACCGCGTTGTGGGTCCTGTACATCTTCCGACATTCGAGGACAGATACCAGCTCCCATACGTCGAGGCCATATATCGAGAACTTTTGCGCTGGCGACCGCCACTTACAATGTGCGTACCTCATATACTCACTGAGGACGACTACTACAAGGGGTATTACATCCAAAAAGGTATATAGTTCCTCCTTCTCTCAAGATGTTTTCTGATGCCCATCTCGACGCCCTTCAGGGACCGCGGTACTTGCTAATATATGGTCGGTACCTCCACGAGCGTACGCCACCATCTGACGTTGACCGTAGACACCATTAGGTCTATGAGTCACAATGAAGAAGTGTATGAAAACCCTTTCGAATTTGTCCCGGAGAGATTCCTGGACGAACACGGCGATTTGACTAAGAATGACCGAGTTTTGGCTTATGGTTTCGGACGACGGTGAGCCACCACGCTACGCTACCTATATATCACTCAACGTAATATGCAATTCCTTTTCGACGTAGCATATGCGTCGGGAAGCACGTTGCGAGCTCTTCTGTACGTGGCCGTAACTCAAGGATATAATCATACTTCAATTTCAGCTGACAACTACCTAGATGTGGCTTATCATAGCCTCAATTTTAGCAACATTTAACATAGGAAAGGCAAAGGACTCACACGGGAACGAGATTCCAATCAACGATCAGTATATGGACCCCAATGGATTTGTACAGTGCGTAGCGTTTCTTGTCGCACGTTCAATGGTGTCGCTAAGACATAGCAAACAGGCACAAAGCACCTTTCAAGTGTTCAATTACACCCCGCTCCGATAGGGTCAAAGATCTATTGACAGAGTGATTATTGTACATTTAGGACCTGTACGTCCAATGTAATCACAAAGAACTGAGGCGATATACATGTGGAAAAGGAGTGCGCCGCGAATGTCTAAAAGAGGTCAAGTAAGAAAGTAAATGGAGGAATGTAGGTAGATATGGGTGATAAGATACTGCAAGAGACGCACCTAGGTCTGGTCTACACGCTGATGAATACGAGAAACCTAGGTTATGAAGTTAGAAGATCGACGCGTACAAAATACATACGTTTGAATCAGCTGTGGCAAATGCGCGGAAGCGCTGGAAAATCAATAGAGAATGGTAGAAGGAAAGACAACGGCGGAGCGTCATGACGTGGCGGTGGCTCACAGTCGGTCGTGGCGTACGCATGGGGTCGCAGTGCGGTGGAGGGTTGAGCGTAATCAAGGTTTCCGAGTCGGAGACTCGAGTCGCGGAGGCGCCTCACGAACACCTTTTAACAAGCTTTTGATATGATAGCACCGGCGAGGTTTGTCTAGTTTGAAGATAAGTTCAGAGTAGTGACGCGCCGGCAGCAGCCGGCAGCTTCGAGCCGACGGACCGGTAGCCGACCTCGACTTCGAGTTCTCTTTATCGAGCCTTGCTCATACTCTATACAGCTCAGCTTCCGGTCTGAGCCAGCTCCCTTTCCAGAATCAAGCTATCTGTATCTATAACCTTTTGAATACACATACCCACCGTGATCTGACGAGGACAATCTTGGGGAATAAACGTGGCTCTGTCAGACCTGTCACTTATCATTGTCAAATTTCAATGCGGTAGGGTCAGCAGATTCAATTTACACTCTGCGCATGTATGGCGTATTTAAGGTGGAGAAATAAGTACCAAAATAATTTCCGATGTGATGCGCTCCGCCATTTACGAAGTCAACTACCAACAACAATCGTAGCAGTCCGTAGTCGCCGATATGCGACTTAAAATATAATGTCTCCACGACTGGCATGGGAATTCGATATTCAATCCGTATATAAAGCAATCAGTCCTGCGGTTACCTGCCTGTTTTGCGCATGCTTCACCCAGTTTCATCTTTTCTCATGAGTAGCGTTTTGACAACTGCATTCGTTGTTCTGGCCTGCGGAGCGGTACTGTTGGCAATCTGGGTATGGAGTAAGCCCCGCGCTCTACGCCACTTCCCACCCGGCCCCAAGCCATGGCCGATCATTGGAAATCTCCTGGACATACCTGTGCATCACGCTGCTAATATATACCTTGAATGGGCAGTCAAATATAATAGTGAGCCTATACAACTATTCCAAGTCTGATTGATAATGATACGGCGTGCACACTGCGTGCGCCAGGCAATATTCTGCACGCTAGTATGTTCGGATCTCATGTGTTGATATTGAATAAACTCGAGGATGCGATGGAGCTGCTGGAGAACCGGTCCCAGAAATATTCCAGCAGACTGGGTATTCCAATCCTCAAAATGTGTAGTCTCATCTACCTTCTTCACCGTACGTCGATTGTCATTGACTCAATGATCTAGGATAGGCTGGCAGGGAAATGTTCCATTCATGGAGTACGGACATATCTGGCGTTTACACAAGAAGGTTTGCCAGCAAAACCTCCGCCAGGAAGCGGAGCATCAATACAACCCAGTCTTGATAGCCAAAATCAAAGTCTTTTTGCAGAATCTGCTCGATACGCCCGATGATTTCGAGAAGCACAATAAACTGTAAAGTCCAAGACATTCACTATTATACTGGGTTCAGACCTCTCTTTCTCTAGATTCTCAGTCGGTGTTCCTCTCGCAACCATGTACGGATATGATGTCCAGAGGGTGAATGATCCATGCATCGCTGCAGCGGACGAGATTGTCCACATCGTCGGCCCTCTTTGTCTGCCTGGCGGGACGCTTCTCAATGTATTTCCACCCCTCCGCCATATCCCAGCATGGCTTCCTGGGGCGGGTTCCCTACGCAAAATTAAGCGTGCTAAATCCCTGACAGAAAAGATGATAAAGGTTCCTATGGATAAGTTGAAGGAGGACATGGTGAGTCATGGAGCATAAAATGGCTAACGACCGTCTTTTTACGTGATACACAGGAGAAGGGCCCCGTTCCTCCATCTATGGTGTCGACGTTTCTGGAGAAAAAGAGTGTAATGGAAACATCGAAAGAGGAGGAGGAAGTGATCGGTAATGTGGCGTTCACGGTCTACGGAGGTTCGTGTCTGATCATATTATTTATACCGTTTTATAATCTTTTATTCATTTCACAGCAGCGTCCGATACTGTAAGTCCACGATATATCGAAAAGTGGTGGCAGATAACTTCCAATATATTGAAACGCAGACGATTGCTGCAACCAGCACTTTCTTCTACCTTATGGCAACCTATCCAGAAGTGCAGAGGAAGGCACAAGCTGAGCTTGACCGTGTAGTGGGTCCCGTACTTCCAACATTCGAAGACAGATATCAGCTCCCATATATTGAATCCATATATCGAGAGCTCCTACGCTTCAGGCCTCCGCTTTCGATGTGTGTGCCTCATATTTCTACTGAAGATGATTACTACAAGGGGTATTACATACCGAAAGGTATATGCAGCAGTTGTTTTTGTTTTAACATGGTTCCTGACACCTATCATGACGCTGTTTAGGGACAGCCGTACTTGCTAATATATGGTCTGTATATTTCTGACCATATATTCATATCCTATATTGATCGTTGAAATCTGTAGGTCTATGACTCATGATGATGAAGTGTATAAAAAACCCTTCGACTTTATCCCTGAAAGGTTCCTCGACGAGAACGGCGATATCACTAAAAATGAACGAGTTTTGGCCTACGGCTTCGGACGACGGTGAGCATTCACGCTACGGTATCCACGTATTGCTCAAATACAGTATCAACACAACTTTGACGTAGAATATGTGTTGGAAAGCACGTTGCGAGCTCCGCTGTACGTCGCTGCTGGTCAATAATCAGCACCGGCCAAATTTAGCTGACGGCTACCTAGATGTGGCTCATCATAGCGTCGATTTTAGCAACATTTAATATAGGAAAAGCAAAAGACTCAGAGGGGAACGAGATTCCGATTAAAGATGATTATATGGATCCCAGTGGATTTGTACAGTGCGTTGCAGGTTATTGTCGCGCGACGTTTGTCCTCAGGCTTAGCGCATAGGCACAAAGCACCCTTCAGATGTTCAATCACGCCTCGCTCACATAGGGTTGAAGATCTTTTGAGAGACTGACTGTCGCATAGCAGAATTGTTGGAGCATATAAAGCGAGGGATATTAGTCAATACTAAGAAATATGGTATCTATTGGACTGCGAAATACGCGATCGCCGACAAGCAGCATTAGAGCTCAGTAAGGGGAAAGACGGGTATTACTGGATTAGCAAAACGGTGCAAAGAAAGAATTGTGAAGAAAGCGTACATGCGGATATGACGTGGCGACGCCAGGTGGGAGATATAGGCCGTTCGAGCAAATTTTCAGGAAAGAATATGCTAATATCTTCCACGTCGATTTCCTCCAGAGCGACGAATAGCTTATGCATGCGACTAGATCTTCCTTGATTGCGCTTACGAGGGCGAGTGCTTTCTCCGCAAAAGTATAGAACCGAAGTCCCGGAAAAATCAAGACTTCTACATCTGGGGAGCTGTACTTAACACAAGCCAGATGTTTAGTCGGAGACGGATAAACAGATATCGTCAAACGCACGAGGGGAGGAGCTGAGCGGGATAGAGCAGTCGCCATGCACCTTGTGGCATGCATGTCGCTTGTTAGGGGGCGCATGCGGAAGAATGACAACGAGGACGATGCTAATCGCCGGCTCTGCCCACACGGGGCCCATCTTGAGTGCTATTTCATGGACGCTCTGAACGCGCGTGCCGCTAAGCGTCGAACGGCACGCAGCATCGCAGAGGCGAAGTAGTGGCATATATAGTGGATCGTAGCGTAAAGCGACCCCGCGCGGCGGTGGATACAAGGATATATTCTGATGGACGGAGGTGCTTAAGGGAGCCGTGCCAGCGTGGATGGGGGAGGCTGGGGGGAGAACAAGGCTTGAGCAGTGCGATCCAGCGAGGAAATCACGGTACGCACCGGGTCCTAGGGGGATACCGTGTACGCAGACTCGTCGCGGAACGATGAAAAACTATGTCATTTTAGCCGAATCGTACCCGTAGTTCCGAGAGCGAGGTGGTACGCGCAGAAAACAGGGATACCTCATAACGTGGGGTAGAGGAATGCTCTTTGTTCCATTATCCACGGGGATCGTGTCGTGGCTCCCCCAAAAGTAACGGAGCGACAAGACGTGCGTTTGGTGCTCAGGGAGAAGTCCGCTGTACACCACCCCGCTTGCAGGGATTCACTCTTGGATAGACGCGCGCAAAGAAGTGAGCATAGTGCGGCAGCCTAGCACACGCAATGGAACAGATATATCAACGCAGCGACGGCCCAGTTATAGTGTGCGATCGGCCTGCGCTGTGAGAACGGACACCCGAATTTCTGTCACTCACTGATTCCGTTCCTCGACGGCCGTCCGATGCCATGTACGACTGGGTACAGGTCTCGGGGGGGGATCGCAGTACCGGAAGGTGGAGCAGAAGTGGGTGCGCCGTGGACGTGGCGGGGGTCAGATAGCGGCGAGAAGGGCTGGGAGGTGTCTTGGGACGTGAAAGGAAGAGCAGTGGGACGGCGGGTGGGGACTGACAGGACCGGTAGAGACAAGGGCAACCAGGCAGGGGAAGAGGGATAAGGTGGGCTACACGAGCGAGAGAATGGACCGAGGAGGGGTGAGTGCAGGAACAAAGGGTGGATGAAAGGTCGCGCCATTGTCGTCGCTTTACGTGATAATCCGGGCATCGCCGATTCGGTGTGGTCCGGAGCTCGCCGCAGACATCGGATGTCGCCTGCGATCTGCTGTAGATGCCATCATAATATGACGGGTGTTCCGTGGACCATGCAAGTATTCAAAGAGGTACTACTCCTAGGCCAGGCTTTACGCACGGGTGTCCGAGAACACGTATATAAACGAGTAGAGCCATTTTTATTGTACTGATGTATACACGGCGAGTGCCGGATCGGCGTAGAAATTCCTTTCTAAGGTGTGGTGAGTTCGTGATCTGGACATAATTATGTAAAAGCGTCCGACGGTGGCCGACAGAAAATAATAACATTACGATTAGTAGTGTCATGATCTCGAACATGCTAGGACGAAATACTGAACGCTGAAGCTGTGCTGTGCTCTCTGATGAATAATCCGACGGAAAATTATCCCGGAATCATTGAAGGTGTTCACCAGTCGACAGGACTAGCTATGTTTTCCCACGACGTTATTTAAAGGGGCATCTGGCTCCGACGCTCCGTACCTGATACCCACGACGACATTGCTTTTAGCTTGTAAAATTGGAGGAAGTTTGCACTTTAGATGTGAACGGATATGAAAAATTCTCTTATTATGGGCTGCGTGAACAGATAGAAGATCGACAATGCTCACACCGGATCCACAGCCTATCTTTGATCAATCGACTTAGGCACTGATTAGCACTCACACCAAATTAGATTTCAATCAGAATGCACGGTAAATCTCGAGCACGAGGATATCTAAGATTAAAAAACATTTCATGGATTTTCCGTGCGTATCTTTTCGACGACATTGTGAGAGCCTCACCCTGGGTTGAGAAGGCTTCTTGTCGGCAGTGCTCAGCTTCCGCATTATTTTAGCTCTTGAATCAGGCTTCTCGCAGTGCCTGGTCTGCTCCGCCGAACAAAACAACAATATATAATAGACAATGAATATACATCCTGGACGCTGGGTATATTCTAGGAAGTAGAACTGCAGCGCCTCATTCATTCCGATTTACAGTCCTTCTGCACTCCAAATGGCAGCTGAGTGCATGCATCCACCATCAGATAATTCGATTGAAATTCTGTTCTGTAAAAAAACGAGCCTCGGAAGATTATCTCGTGGATGTATAGGTAAATCGAATCAAAGTGTCAATTTTTTTGACTGGTGCCATCATTGACCCGTCAACGAATGCCCTTTCTGTACACATCCATATGTTCCGCCTAATCAGCCGTACCATTTTTCCATCCGCTGACCACTACTAAATGTCAATCTCCTGTCCCCTTGGGCATACCTTTATCCGCAGAATCTCTACATAAGACCTCAGGTTTTCTTCTCGACCTCAACCAGCTCAGGCTTCGCACAAGAGAATAATCCAGCTATGAAATTCTCCTCTTCACTTCTTGCTGCGCTTTCGTTTGCGTCGATCGCGGTGTGCTCTGTCCCAGTGTCGCGTTCGTATGAATCGTTTATACCTCTATGCAACTTATTAATTGTAGTTCTCTAGGTACAACTTCGTGCAAAGCCAGTGACCGAGTAGTTGTGAAGTCCCGCAATGTCACCAGCTCCGATGGGCATGAAATTCAAATTGCGACCAAGGCCTGTTCTGCAGACGTCATTAAAGCCACTCGTGACCTCGAAAAGCGACAGGTCATCAATGTCGACGTTGACGGTATGCTTCAGCGAACGATGTAATAGCGATTGATGATTGAAAAATTACTGTAGGATCTCGCTTTACATGTGTGACTGGCGAGGGCGTAGGGCCAGCCCCAGCCGATTGCCAGGTAATTATAAGCTTCCTACAGACAAACTTCGTCGATATCGGCAAGTGTCTCTAAGTGGTTATGTCTTGTACTCTTCAGCTTAAAAATGTTGCGATGTAGATAGTCAAGCTTCTTTCTCGGTCGCTCCTGGATTCGCAGAAGTGATCACTGCAGGTACATGTGAATGGGCGTGGATCAATACGGAACCTTCCGGTGGATTCACACTGGGATACGATTTCTTGAACTTCGTGCGTATCCCATTTGATGGACTGTGTAAACCGAGAATTAATAATTTTATATCAGTTTGACCTTGGTTTCGATCTCGAGAGTTGCATCACCAATGGCGACAGTGGTGGTATCGCTACTCCGATTTTCAGCGGTAATGATCTCGTAGTGGATTGGCAATTCGAGTGGGTCTCTCCGTATCATTGAGATCAACTAATATTCACAATATCTGTTTACAGAGTGTTCACTGCCTAAATACACTGGGCGGATGACTCTAAGCATACATGGCCGGATGAATATCTCGTACGCAAGTTACATGGCTTCTACATGTGATTTAACAGCTGTAGGACTCAATGAAATACGCAGGTTTATGAGGATTTGTTAGCTGTGAAATTTAAATAATGTGTAGGCACTTCCGCTACAATACCGTATCTGCGCGTGATGAAAGCAGTTGGATTCGACTATTCAGCGTATGGTGCGGGACTACGTAAATTTTCCGAGCGGCACCCGCGCAAGAATAAAAGAGGATGGCCACTTTTATTGGGCCATTTAAGGGGTGTACAATTTACTACCATAGTTTCTCTCGCGAATCGTGGATGCCTTGTTTGTAATAGTTTCTTTCTTTTCCGTATCTTCTTGGAAGCACAGTCCTCGAAGATCTCGCCTCGCAAACGATGCAATAAGCATTATTAGTTCAGGCCGCAGCTCCCGAGACGGCGACAATGGGGCGCGTACGTGGGTTGGGATGTGGGAGACAGTGCATAGAACAGAAACCAGGCAAATTTCATCCAGAAGGGAAAACCTACAGAGCATGAATCGCGACAACGGTGATGTACTCGGGCGCAGACTAAACAAAGCAGCCAAGTTGCAGAGAGAGTGCTAATACGTCAAGACCACGCCCCATAGGAAAGAACGCTCGCCCAAAGCAACAGAGTGGCAAGCCACGCGTTTGGTGCCTAGAGAAAAGACGCTGTATACCAGCCCGCTTGTGAGGACTTTCACTCCTCGGAACACGTGCGCAGCGTGATACGTATAGCGCGGCGACCCAAAACAAGCGAAGGAGGGGAATATCAACGCAGCGGGGTCAGCTATGATGTACGATCGGCCGAGGTACAGGCCCCAGGCGAGAAATGATCATAGGTATGCGTGAACTCTCTTCCCCAGGAGGGGGAGACAATACGGTGCGTCTGTTCGCCGCATAACCGCCTGTGTTGTGAGAACGGACACCCGAATTTCTGTCACTCACTGATTCCGTTCTTCGACGGCCGTCCGATGCCATGTACGAGTAGGTACAGGTATCGTAGGTATCGCAGTACCGGAAAATGACGCAGAAGCGGGTGCGCCGTGGACGTAGTGGGGGTAGGATAGCGGCGGGAAGAGAGGGGGGGTGTAGTGAGACCTGGGAGGAGGTGCATTCGGGGTAGACGGAGATTGAGAGTGCTGGCAGATGAGGGCAAGAACCAGGTTGAGTAGGGGTCAGATAAGCTATAAGAGCGAGAGAATAGATCAAGGCAGGGATTTGACAAGATGGTCCCGGCATCGCCGATATCAACCGGTGAATGTGGCCCGAAACCCCCGCGACGCACGATCTAGGCCACGCATGTTAAGTATTGTATATACCGTTACACTAGAAAATTTGTCCTTTGAATTCAGAGGGGCTATCTGGGCTGAGTGCGAAAGGTGTCCTGTTCGGCCAACGGTCCAATTAGTAATTCACCAGAGCAGTGTCAGTCGGCGCACGAGCGTCGTACGTGCGTCTCGCCGACGCCAGCGCGTACACGACACAGTGTTAGATAGTCGTGCCCTCCTAAAGCATAGGCCCTATGATTTTATTCAGGCAGTTTTCAAAATTATGGCATATGCCAGCTGATACTTATATAAAGTCTCGAGACGCAGGCAAGGCGATCTGTAGCATAAGCGTACCGCGCTTAGCGTGTGAATATTATCGTCAGCGGACCGGGCGGAAGTACACGGATTGTACTTTTCATGGTCCAGCTGATATCCACGTTGATGATGTTGATAGTGCGCTTTATTAGCGACTCTCCTCTTTGATCCTGGTCCATCGGTGCACCTGAATGTTTTTGTGATTAAAGTGTCAACCACTGCCACCCGTGGACACAATGTTACTTATTTTTAGTGAAATTGCGCCGGACAGAATCGCGCTTTCTGATGAAGAGTACCTCCGCGGCGAATATTCAATGAGGATGACTGAATGTTTTTCCCAATGATGTGAATTCAAGAAACATCCAGGCTCCTCTTCGTACCTGACACCCACGATGACATTACCTTTGTTGAAGATGTCTCCCACCGAGCCACCGAACCAGCTGTAGAGGGTTGGCAGGCGAGACAGTATCCCAAATGCAAACAGATGTAAAAATTTAATGTAAGTAGCTGGCGAACTCAGACAAATGTACAACGCTCTCCCCAGATCCAAAGGTTAACGTTTATCTTTGATCAATCTACACTGATTGACGATCGTACCAAATTAGATTTTACCGAGGATGCACGGTAAATCTCGAGCACGAGGAAATCTAAAATTGAAAAATCCAGGTCACCTCAAAGTCTTATTGATTCTCTGGACGTCTTTTGGACAACACTGTGAGAGCTTCACTCTGGGTTGGGACGGTTTCTTCACGGAAATGCTTGGCTCGCGTATTATCATAGCTCTCGAATCACGTCGACAGATCACTTCCGGGTACATGGCCAGATGAAATACGTAAAAAAGGAGAACACACAAGGTATGTACACCGCCGCAGGGGTACATTCCACTGCACTTTAAAACGACTACCGCCAACATCAACTGCGATTTCGTTCAAGTTTCAAGCCTAGCTTATGCTCACGGATCGTGGTTCAGTCAAATCGTTCGAGCGTGGATCAGAAAATTGCTTGACTGGCCCCATCATTCACACTTCAAACGAATGTCTTTGTTACGTTGTACACATTCATATGTTCCGCCGCATCTGGCAGGTGTTTTATTTTTGTATCCCCTGACCTCCACTGCACGTCAATATGTCGTCTCTTGGGGACAAATTTTGCCATAGAATTTCTACATAAGACCTGAAGGTTTGTTCTCGACCTCAACCAGCTCTAAGCTCGAACAACTTACAAGACAGTATAGCCATGAAATTCTGCTCTGCACTGCTCGCTGCGCTTTCATTGGCATCGGTCGCGGTGTGCGCTACCGTCCCTGCGACACGTTTGTAAAATATTTATCATATCCAAATACAAGTTAATAATTGCGATTATCTAGGTGTATCTTCGTGCAAAGCCAGTGACCGAGTGGTTGTTAACAGTCGCACTGTTACCAGCCCGGATGGACATGAAATTCAGATCGCTACGAAAGCTTGCTCCGCAGACGCCATAAATGCCCCTCGTGGCCTCGAAAAGAGACAAGTCATCAACGTCTCTTCTGATGGTATGACTCTTCAAATCATGATGCAATGGGTTATCTTAACCATTGAGCACCGTAGGCATGCGCTTTACCTGTGTGACCGGAGAGGGCGCAGGACCAGCGCCAGCCGATTGCCAGGTGATCATAAACTTCTTGCAGACAAACTTTGTTGATATCGGTGAGTGTCCCACTTGTTATCATGCCGTGTGCCAGTCAACCTCAATTAATACTATACAGATAGCCAAGAATCATTCTCGGTTGCTCCTGGGTTCGCAGAGGTGTTAACTGCTGGTACATGCGAATGGGCGTGGATCAATACCGAACCTTCGAATGGATTCACATTGGGATATGATTTCTTAACTTTGGCGAGTATCCTCTTTGTTGGCACATCATTTAATTTTGGGACTAATACAGATTATGTTAGTTTGACCTTGGTTTTGATCTCGAGCCCTGTGTTTCCAATGGTGACAGTGGTGGAATCGCCACTCCAATCATTAGTGCTAACGAGGTCGTCGTGGACTGGGAATTTGAGTGAGTCTCCATTGCGTCAAGCGTATTGCTTGCTCACAAAATCCGATTACAGAGTCTTCCTTTCCTAGATATATTGAGCGGAATGTAGCAGCTTACATAGTAGTAGCTGGATTACAATTTTATCAAATAGTTATGAATTATTTCTCCCTCTACTTTGCCTCTACTCTACGCTTCCGTAAAGGGCTCCGTGTCCTTATAAGGATGCTCCCTACATCCAACCTAGCGCATCGCAAACTGATGGGCGTCGCCGCCGCGCGCCCGTCCAGGTGGCGGACGTCGGGGGCCAACAGCGAGCGGCATCGCGGCTGGTTCGCCCCGTGCCTGATCGTCACGCTGTGACGGCACGGGTCCCGACCGTCTTTTCGAGCGTCGGAAACTATACTTCTTGCATTTCGTCTCAGCTAGCAGAGGGAAACATATCCTCGAACTTGGTATACAAGTAGCGATTGGTCCAGGTCGAGCCCAGGTCCTCGAGAGAACGTCAACGTGCACTATACAGTCATAAGAGAGTCACGTGTACATCGGGGTTCGCCGAGGCCCAAGGGCCTAGATGCATCGGGATTATAAATCTAATCTTCCTTGCTTCCTTGAATCCCATACTCAGTACTCAAGTAAGTACTTATGTCTGAACAATGTTAAATCTTTCCAAGCAGAAGCCGCCTACATATGCGTTACAGTAAAGCTGCCTTAGAGATCTGGGCGGATGCCAGTCGGATGCAGTTTAGTCTCCCTTCTCAATTTTTCATAAAAGAGGAATCGTGCGTGGCAGCGTGCCGCGTAGGTATGTAATTCCCTTTTTATTAGATTTCTGGTGGAGTGATAGATCGCTCCCAGTCTAAGGGTAAGTAAATCCGAATATTTGATTCAAGCGGTGACCTTGATAACAACCTTTCCAATATGCTGCTGAGACTCCAGATATGCGTAGGCATCGACGGCTTTGTCGAAAGGGAACACCTTGTTAACCTCAGGCCTCGTGGTGTCGGGCTGAGCTTCAATTAAGCTAACCATATCCTTAAACCTAACACACCATGTGTCAATAAATTGCTCCACGGTAACTTATCGGAATAGAAAAACACACTGGGACATGGAACCAAGGAGGATGCCCCGCAAGGTTTTTGCGCCTTCGATGAGGGAGGGGACAAGGGTGCCGTTGTCATTGCGCTATGGAAGGTTAGTAATATTCAGCGGGAAATATCGAGAATTTATACTGACGGACGCAACGTGACCAATTACATGGATTTGCCCAACTCCGAGGCGGGATGAAAGGATAGACTTAGATAGAGTGCCTCCGCCAACCTATCATGTGGATATTAGCAAGGATGTGGTTCAAATGGAGCCAAATGTCCACTCACTTCAACGACATGGTGTACTCCCAACCCATTGGTCTGCAGATTGCGTTAACTTAGCAGTAGTAATTGATCAGATAAGGAAAATTATACACACAATTTTTAGCACTTCCTCGTGCCAGTCGGGTGTTGTATGATAGTTTATCAAGTGTTTCGCACCAAGTTTTGAAGCAACTTTCAATTTTTCGTCAAATGAGGACGTAACAATTACGGTTGCGCCCGAAGCGACAGAAAACTGCAGCCCGAAACTGCCAATAATGAGTAAATACATTATGATGATGGTAGATGCACCAATCTCACATTGAAACGCCTCCGGTCCCCAGAATGAGGACGAAGTCTCCGGCTTTGACGGGAACCGGCCCATTGAGTGCGCTGTAAGCAGTAAGGGCAGCGCATCTAAATTATGATTGAAGTGTTGAAGCTGGCATGCATCTTGGACTAGACACGTACGGGAGAGTGGATGCCTCTTCATAAGATAAGTGCTTTGGTATCTCTACAAGCAACTGTTGATAATTTCAGCTATGGAAAATCTAAATGAAAATGGAACATACGTGGGATGGAAATACGCGGTACTCCGTCAGAACGCCGTGAACTTCCCCTCCCAAAGCTGTACTCATAATAGCTGCAGTAGGGGGCCAATGTATTTGGTCCGTCACAAAGTTTGCGCACCTCTGGCCAACCTGCCAGTCTCTAACGTCTTCCCCAACTGCGATAATCTCCCCCGCACTATCCGAAGCTGGGACCAGATTGGAAGGGGCACTGCAAAGACATGAAAGATTAGATTTTTGGAGGTCATGAGACAATCTGAGAGCTTACGCAGTTGGGTATGAGCCGTCTGCAATAATGAGATCGCGGAACTATAGGAGCCAAATAGGAGTGCTTAGATAGGCAATGATGACCACGGCATAGATTTGGATGGCATACCTGAAGAGAAACGGCATGGATTTTGACCAGCACTTCATTGGGCTTTAGTTTGGGGATCCCAGCATCACCGAGAACCAGGTTTTTGTAAGACCCAATCTGTTGTACTGTGTTAATAAAAACTAGTACAGGTATATGTCGTGTTACTAACCTGTGACAAAGTATATTGACGTGTGGTGGTAGGAAGAAGCATCTTCTCGGCGAGTTTTCAGGATGTAATAGCTCTCCAGTTGAATCATGCTGGCTTATATGAGCCATGAAATCCTCTCTTCTCCGTATGTTAATTATGAGACGTGTATCATGAGAAGTGCCAGCTTCTGAAAACTTGCGGGTTCCAAGGAATTTACACATCACCATACGACACAACGGGATTCTGTGGCATTTCCATTGACCGAAAGCGAAAAATAACGGCCTCAATTGACCAGTGTGTATCGGACGCAGAGGAATCAGCCGGGCATTATGATGGGAGAGTAACATCGGCGTTGGTCAATAACTAGCACGCCATATCCAATGTGTATGGTCTGATACATCCGCTCATGCACGCCTCCTGTATATTTTCACGCAATTAAACGCTCACTGCACACAGACACACCAGTAAACGGATGACAGCGGTATGAGAAGCTGGTTGATTTGAAACGGGAAATAGGGAATCTTCTGATTCAACCGTCCTATTACATACATTCGATGTAGTCAACACTATTTATTTTTGTGTACAAATCGTTCTTTGGTAACTGATAGTGTATGGTGTTCCCCGGTTAACATATAGATATAGATCGCGTTCAGCGTCCCAACCACCTTCTCCGGACGTCTAACCAATAACCTCCTACCGTATAGTTATCATTTTCCGATTATACAGTCGGACAGATGTGTAAGATAACTGAGGTAGCTCTCCAAAAAATTCATCTTCCTCAACTTAGCTCAAGCGAGCTTCGGCACTGGGCTCATATAGCTCAATCGTGCGCTGAGTCTGCGGTTTCTCTGTTTAGGTGAATATTTCAATATTATATCCCAGTACAATGTGTAGCATATACATGGTTAGTGTTATTGAAATTGACGGTCGGGAGTCGGTGTTGGTGGTCCGTGTGATGAGGGCGTATTCAACGGGGGTCCTTCCATGTGTTGCTGTAATTGCCACGTGTAAGCGAAGTGATCCGCTGGGACTCCGGTACCTCAACGGAATCAATCATTTACTGCGCCTCGTAGGCGAGAAGTTGGCGAGAAGACATAATTGCTCAATTTGTAAAATATTCTACGTTTAAGGTACGATGTTGTTTACCAGCTAGGTGGCATTCACTTGGGGGCAAGTATTAGCTTGCTGCCAACTTGAACCTATATTTCAAATAATGCAGCTTCAGATACTCCGCATCTACCGTCCGATGTGCATGAAGATAGCATTGACCTCACGTTTCAAGTTGCTTGGAATCTGGATCTACCGGTGGATAATGCGAGAAGTATCATACGCTAAGCACCTCTTCATCAGCTTGATCCAGGTAGTATATAACCGATGTGATCGAAAGAAACATCGTAGTGGAGCTCAAATGTCCAAAAGAGCCAATTTCCAATAACGTGAACTAGCGGTGTATCAGTCCCTAATATGGAACAAGGAAGTGTCGTTCTGACCATTTGAACGGTGCGGTCTGGGGTTGATGATTATCTCCGTGACTTCCGTAAGCCCCGGGATACCTCAACACCCAGAAATTCTAGCGATGGGAGTACAGGTGCGACGGTAGCGTCTGATCAATAGCTCCGACTGCATCCAATTTGCGCCTGCAACGGATGGAACGCTGGGATATACCTAGCCTACTTTCAATCAAGGCGCATCGCTGCTTCATCAGTTAACGACCCCACAAAGACGACATGCAGAAAGGTAGCAGGCAAAACCAGGCGCGATCTCGCCTTCACGAGACACACAGAGTGCGGTAAATACCACACGTTGACGGACCCTAAAGATCACCGTGCTACCTACAAAGGCGCACCCCTCATGTCGGTGATGTGTTACGAAGCGCTGAATGTCCATGGCCAGCGCTGTGCTGCAGGAAGTACAGTGCGAAGTGACGACCACAGAAGGGGGTGCCTTGTGTGCGGAGCGACGGGGCACAGAGGGGAGGCGGAAATGAACCAGCGGTCGCGAGGCAGCAATCGGAAGAGAGGATTGGGTTGCGTGTCGTAGCTTCGAGAAATCCTACAGAGGTGTGTACGTATATGTACACGTCGGGATGCGCGACGGTGCGCGACGGCGCGCACTATATTAGTCCACATCATAGTATCCGAGTAAAGCACCGCAAACCTCGCAAGGGCATGGCGTTAGATATATCTCAATCAGAGCGTAGTGCACTAGGAATTAGGGGGGCGGGAGCGGACGCCCGGTGCGGAGGGCGACATATAACGACCAGCAAGCAAACGACGAAGATAGGGAACATGTCGAGATATCAGGGTTATCAGAGCTAAGAACGAAAGCAAGGCGGGTTTAGGAGACGCACGGCGAATCCGCGACAACTAGAATGGGAATGGGTGCTGAGAAAACAGGCGCAAGCAGTGCTCTGCGCTCCTACCACATGCACAGGCTCCATTTGCTCAACTTGTGACCGTTCCTGCGCGCTTGGCGAAGTATCGAGGTGGCTGCAGTAACGGTAAGCAAGACAGATGGGTACCGCGCGGAGATGGAGAGCAGCAGGCAGACGAGTAGGGTAGATTTACAGAAGACTATGGAAAGAATGGAAATGCGTCATGTTGGCCGTGCTTTAGTGCACCCCATGGCGCATTCCCCCCGCAGGTACGACGATGTGAAACACATTTGGCCATGGCGAGTCCGGGTGTGGCACGCTACGCATGAACGTTCTATGGTCGGAATGTGGGAGCAGTCCAGTGAGCGCCTGAGAGACCGTCGAGATATTGCAGTGCTGAATGTATGCATCGAAGCACCCTAGAGCAGGGAGGGCAGCTTTTGATTGTCTGCGCCCATCCATTCCCGCATATAATCCGTACATTGATGGTATGGCGGAGCGCACGTTCTCCCAGCCGCAGAGTGCGCACGATGCAGTCGCGTAAGGTATGTGACAGAGGCGTCGCAGAGACGGAGGGTGCAGTGGACGTGAGATGAGTGGGGGGCAGGAACGTACGGGATTAAGGATCCGCCTATATGGGTGAATTTGCATGGTGGGACGTAGGAAGAGGCACCGGCGGGTTCGAATCGTTGGATTGAGGGCGGGGCCCGGGGGCAAAGAAGTCGAGGAAGGTCAAGCACCCCAGGAGCAATTCAGGGGGCAGAGATAGTCGAATAACGTCTAGGAGGTCAGGGTGGCGTAGAGGTCTACGCCCAGAGCAGGGCAGGGGGAGACAATCGATAAGAGAGAACAAAGAGTCGTGGCCTCGTCGTGGCCTGACAATAGATATAAGCACCTGCTTGCGGTCGGAGTTTACCGGAAACTGCCACTCAGCTTTGCATGAGTTCAGGCTTGTGTGCGAACGATGGCCAACGGTTGCGCAGCTTATAGACTCGCAGCTGGGGGGGGTAAAGGTTGAAACGTTGACGGAGTGCTCTAACGGTATGTGTGATTGAGTATCTTCGCCGGTTACGTAGAAGTTGCGTACATTGTACAAAGAAAGCGAGAGGCAGCAACCGGATGAAAGTTTTCACGGGACCGGGCCCGTGCTCAATAGCGGGCCACGTGCCACCGGCAGCCTCTGCCGGCTAAGCGCCCGGGCCGATAGTGCTTATGGGGCATAAATGGCGCTGGATCATGCCCATACCTTTTGCGTTGCATATAACCCTCGCAAGTCACTGGTCGTTGGCGGCGGTTGTACTCTCCGCCGTTTATATAAAACTCTAAGCTCTTGTTAGTATGAGGAAGCTATCTATTGGAAATTGAGACACGCATACACGTCAAAAAAGTCATGGAATAAAGAGGTACAATCCCAGGGTTCCTTTGTGTAGAACCACAAAGCCAAAAAAGTGGACAACGGCAGGTCATTGTCGCGGTAACTAAAAGGATACCATGCGTCTCACTATCCCCACCGGACGCAGACAAAGAATAGGAAATGCATAAAACGCGCAGTATGCGTTGCTTCTCCCGCCACCCCAATCACTCGCACAATGCGCAGAATATCGCCCATCCAACTGATTCTGATAACATTGAAACACGACGAGAACCTCAACCTATCGTACGAGCGATGCGCGCCTCGCTTCCTTCGTTATTCTGCTGGACATATATGCTGGAGCGCATGCTGTACGTATAATATATCTTATATTACTCCGAAACAATATGCTTAGTTCTGTCCAGCGACGAGGCAAACAGAAAAATGGATCTAGTCCGCGTCCACAATTTTCCTCAACAACTCCGGGCAATCATCGAACCACACTCCTCCTACGCCTCACCTTCTTCGGCCGGCTCATCCTCTTTGTCCGGAGACAACTTCGTCAGCTATGTGCCCAGCGCGGTAGTGACTTATCCGATGACGTGATCCCGGAGCTGGACAGTGCCACACAACCTTACCTCAGCATCGAGGACCTAGTCAATAACCCTCTCTTCTGCGCCGATAGGTAAGCTGTTTATATCTCCGTCATTTCGTTTCACTGTTATTACATGTATGCTCACTCGTGCTTTATTAGCTTTCCCGGCGGGACTTCGATGGGAGAGAACAACGGAACCCAAAGTGATAGAGAGACGGAGCCACTCGTGGTGCACCCCTTATCATCTGGAGCGACTTGGGTCAGAATCCCTCGATGCAAATCCCTTAGAGCATCTGGAAGAGGACAACGACATGTGGATCGACTGCGATTGTACAGACGAGACCCAATCCGATTCCTCGTTGTCTGTCACGAATGCACCTACAAGCCCCGTGAAGAGATCATTCAAGTCAACACACACTGAAAGAAAATCACGGAAGACGTCCTCGACGCGACGAAACGCAACGACGTCGTCTGGGACAAAGCGCATCAAGTGCCCACACAGTGAGTGCAAGTTCACAGCCAATCGAGGAGGAGACCTCAAGAGGCATCTGTCTCCCTTGAAACACAGGATACTCTTTATATGATCCCTGGCTGCAGTAAGGTCTTCACCGATGTATAGCTCCCCGCCAACCTACGGACAACAAGGTCGGCAGCCTACACCTCCGATTCATGTTGGACCGTCCCGATTCGCCGCATCTGCAGAAACGGGTCTCGCTCCTATGTCCTCTATCAATTCCGGAATTAGTACGGCAGATGAGCATGCAGGCCTCGACGTCTGCGCATCCGTTGGACGCGTCCCATGTGTTCAGTCAATACAGGGTGGTCTCGAATACGCTCAACAGCAGTAGTAAAAAGATCAACATTAGTAGTGCATTCAATTCTACAGATATAACATACTTGAGAGAGAAAATTGTGCATATTTACTCTTGAGCGCTTGAGCGTCTACTGCGCACGCTACACCCCGCCGGTGCGACGCCGCGATATATGCGCGACACATTCTCCTCCCCACCACGAACCACATCATACCGCGCACTCGTGAGCTGCTCCACGAAAGCGACCTCCACACCCAAATGTCAAGACGATCGTACTGACATGTCGTACAGTGCTGGATGATAAGGCCCCAAGCATTGAGCAATGGCGGCATAAGGAAAACGCGCTCTCTACAAATATACGAATTTCCCACATCGGCGTAACACGCAAGTTTAGTGAGGGAAGTTAGTAGGTCCGGATCGTCGCTAGGCATAGAACACGTAGCGGACTGGGAAGGGGTAAGATATGGGCGGGATGATTGAGCGCAACCCTGCTGCGCCAGACGGGGCCCACCGCCAAGAAACGCTCGTCCGCACTAGACCACGCTTTTCTGATATTCATCGTCGATCGAACAGCGTGTCTGACATACCGGGTAGAAACGGGAGGAAAAGAACAAAGAGCCGACGGTCCTCGCCACCACGTCTTCAAATACACGCCGCCAGACAAGTTCTTTATCCTGGATGTCGTGGTCCTGGCTGCATGCGACCGATGTCACGAAAACCCGCATCTTGGAAACCGTGGTACTAACGACTTGAGGTGTGTATAGACGGTAGAACATCGAGCGAGCAAAGGGACAGAGAATGACGGACAGGTGGCACGCCGTTTCCGAGCGCAGTGGCACCCGCAGCTACTCAACCGGATTATAATCCTGCGCGTACATCCCGGTTCCAAGAGTTGGAGTAGAGGCTACGCAGGACGGAATGGCGATCAGGTAGATGGGGTGCCGTCAACGCACATACAAGGAATGCTGAGATTCGGGGTGCATAGGAAGCGGAGAGTGCAGTGACAGTTCTCTGAGGTATGTGTGCCATGGGATGAGTCTTGGGAAGGATGAAGGAGGCTGAGAGATAGTATGATAATGATTCTATAGCAAGCAGGCGGTGCGCAGCATACTATGTGGGCCGAGAATTGAAAGTCGTAGACAGTTTGTGGACAGCGGACAAGCCGTGGGCAGCCTGTTCGATCGGCCATTGCCGGATGTGAGGCGGCGGCACGCCCAGTGAGCCGGTCCGATTCGCAGGGGGTTCGCTCCCGCGCTCTGTTAGAAAGAGCGCCGCGTGGACTGGAACAATAAGTAGTTCAATAAGATCGATTTTCACGCTGAACTGGACGGTCTGTCTGCCGATTCGGAACAAAGAGTTCCAGTGATACTTTACTCTGTCGGTTATAAATCTAATGTACATACCTGTCAGACGAATCGGATTCGCTGCCTTCTGCCTACGCGTGCGGCGGTGCGCCGTCAAATTGCCAGCTTGATAGAGCTTTCAAGTTAGACGTGCATAACTTTCAAATGCATAATCGATCACTTCAATGTCTGGCGGTGGCTCGGACTGTGACTCTCGTGAAATAGATTCGAGGCCATTATGCCCATTATAATTGTATCAGTACGTTGATACCAGTAATCTACATTGCCAGGGTATACATGAGGTCCATGTCTGGGAAAATACTACACATACGTAATTAGGCAGTTACCCAGAAAAGAAAACGGTTGAGGGTATCATTAATAACGCTAGTGTCCCCTAATATTGAGTGAATGCCTTTTAGAAATATGCCTTTTGCCAAATGTCTGAGTGGCGAGAGCATCAAATGCAGGGCAGAGCCCATCCCAAGCAGCTGAATTAAATATGAGTACAGATAATAGAAACACGAAACATCCACTTACTGGTATGGACCAGACTCGCTGTGTCGATGATGTCTTCTGCCATAACTACAGCCAACCCACTGATATCAAGGTAAGTCAGCGCAGCTCGATACCTGATAGATGAAATATGGACTGACGTGTCTAAATGCCAATCAATGTGGCTAGAAAAACAGGCGTGTCAGAAAATCCTTTGAATCGGAAGACAAAAGTGCTCACCAATGCATGATCCAGGGACCTGCGTTGTCGGTTTCGAAGCGTATAGTAACGTTGTCCGACGTCGAGGTTCCAGTGTTAACGACGTCGCGTTTGACCGGGTTAACATAGTTGTAGTCCGTGCTCCCAGCACTCCTGACCACGGAGAAAGCATGTCCGTGAAGGTGAATGGGATGCTGAAGTACGGTATCAGTAAAGGCCGCATGTGGATTCGAACAGATCACATACGGGGGCGCCTGCAGACCCTCCCGGAATGTTAATTTCGATAACAGAGTTGGCAGGAAGCGCGTAGACAGAGCCGGAAGGAAGGACTGCCGCCGCTGAGCTGACACCGCTGATGATCTGGAGCAGAACGGGCACAGAGGGTGGGACGAAGGCGACATCGTTCACCGTGAACAAGCCGTTGGTCAGAGCGATGTCGAAGTTCATCCCGATGACCGCGCCGTCCGAAAGCTCAGCGGAGACCGCAACGCCGGGTGCGGCCGCGTCCGTGAGAGGAACAAGGGCAGTTTCGGCGAGCGCGTTGGTGCTAGTAACTTCGGGGGTGGTGGGCTCCACCTCGTCGGCAGTTGCGTAGCGCAAGATGGCAGAGTTGTAGCCGTTCGTGAAGTCCTGAGATGGCCCGCCGACGTTCGGGAGTGCGCGGACCCAGTAGTTGTCGATGGTCTGGTTGGCGGTCAGAATAAACGAGTAACGCTGGCCGGCGTAGATCTGGATGGAGTCTACTGTGAGAGGGGTAACATTATTACCATCGACCTCGATCACAGACTAAAATAGAGATTATTGATCAGCGTAATTCACAATCCGCCTCGGCATTCGACTGACCATAGTGTGGTTATCAATAGAGAACACATAGTTAGGGTCGCAGGATATGGAGACGAGGCGGAAGCGGTAGCGCTTGCCCTGGGTAACGCTTATAACCGCAAGCTCGGCGGTGGTGTCTCCAGAGTAGCGGCCCAATCCATTGATCAAGGTAGAATCAGCCCTTGGTGGAACACCAGAAGCGCTCAGAGTTGGTGCTACCGTGTGATACCAGTCGGCAAGGGTGATGACGGTAGTATCTATCAAGTAAATGAATGATTAGCCAAATGTCGGTATTGAATAACGCTTCCATACCGTCGTCCACGTCGTAGCTAGCATAACGAACAAGGAATGTAAGCCGTTGTACCTACGTATATATGTTGTGCAGGCTTACTCGGAAAGATATGGATCATTAGGATCATAGACGACCATCGCGCCCCTCAAACCATCGCAATATTGCGTTGCTGTACGATGTAGAATTGAGCAAGATGTCTCAATGAGTTTCTAATGAACTTACAGTAGTGAGAGTGGTACCAATAGGTTCCAGCTTGGTCAACGTCCGAGAATTCGTAAAGGAACGAGTCAGTCGGCGCAATTGGACATTGCGTAACACCAACGGGACCATCGGCCCAGGCTGTCGCTTTCTGGAAAAAGCCGTGCCAGTGCTGATTATATTAAGTGAGTATATAATAATAGCTGAATGTTTTCAATTGAACACCTACGACACTGGTGCTCACGAGCATGGTCGTGTCGGTCAAGTCATTGACGACGGTCAAGCTAAAGGTATCGCCCTACGAATCATCAGCGCCAATCTGACTTTCATTGCTAGAGACGACTTTACCACACTACCGGTGATGAGAGGACCTGGGAACGTCGATGCCCCGGATGCTGAGCCAGCCAGCACGGCGCTGTATGTATAATTATTAGACCATTTGACCGAGTTAGCTGCAGAAACATAAACGTACGAGCGACTGAATCCATCAGGGCTGATATCACTGTTTTCTATGAAAAGACTGGCGGTAGGGCCGATAGCAGCAAATGCAGTCGAAAGAAGGTAAGAAGTGAAGGTGATAAAAAAAGAGCGCATTGCGAAAGAAAGAGAACTGAAAGAGGACTCGAAGAACAGAAAGATTATGGCGAACAAGTCGTTCAGAGCCCTTCTTATACGCCGACATCGGAGAATATTAGATCTGCAGTTGCTGTCTTATCTCCTTCTACGATTTTGCTGCGCAGTCATCACATAATGTCTTTCGTTATGATAATATGCCTCATCTCGTCAAAGAGGCAATACTTTGCCAACGGTACAGGCGGCTCTAGGTTACGTATTCGGTATCTACACCCACGGTAGTCGCGCCGTTGCCGAAAATCGGCAAGCAGTGTCGTTGTAGGCTCTGATTCCCTTCATATACGGCATGCAATATTTGAAGCCTTCTCTTTTGATTCTACTGTTACGCATTATCAAAGGTAATTCTCTGAATTTTCATGGTGGATAAAGCACCGTGTTTCTTGGAGTGGAAGATCGTGGCGAGCTGAGCTCTTAGAGGCTTCAAGCCAAAAGACGAATTCTCGAAGGTTTAAGATATGCGGCTTGTCAACGTACACTGCCTGGAGCAATCACATGCATCAGTGGCAGGCACGCTGTGTGAACTCCACTACGCTTAGACTCTATAAATAGATTAATTCGTCGTTCAGGCGATTTCAAGTTGTCAAGGTTGGAAGCGTATATCGTATGGCAGCCTACTAATATTTTCAGTGTATTTTATTGTACATACTATGTCAAAAAGCGAGTTCGATCGGCATGACATGTAGATATTCAGACACTTCGTAGTTTTTTTTTTACAACTACTTACTTCCTTTTGGAAAGTGGGTGTCCGTTTATGGCGGAATTATATACGATTTCTGATTTGAAGGATCTCGCTGGATACGTAGGCCTGATACGGCTGATTGACTTTGGTTCTTCAAGTTATCTGATCAAAATTCGGGATCATCACCACGATCCGGCGTCATCGTAACATCGTCGCGTGCACAGCTTGGTGACGGCGGGGCGCCCATGCACATTCACCGACGCGAGCGACATGAATGTACTGCGCAGAGGATCATTTCTCTCGCCTTATTTGGGCGACAGCCGCTCCGCAGTCATTTACGCCCTGCTATATCATCCGAAATCCGTCTGTTTTGGGCTCGACACACCGTAAACGTGCGCTTTTTTACCCCCGCTCAATGAAGGGGAGAACCAGATTTTTATGTGCTGGAATAAACAAATTTCATATTCAAAGACGAAGAGAACTAGTCTGTGAAAGTAGGTCACATACAACTACATACCGAGCCACCGAAGGTGTTGTCCCGAAGCGAAGGCCTTTCGAAGCAGCTGTGGGAATCCGGCGGGTGCATAAACAGTGCTGCGCAGCACCTATCTCCGACCGGGGAACCTCAGGCGCTGCAGCTACACCACGCCCGGTGGACGTCGTTGGGCCCACTCTCACAGTAATTTCCTGGCCGGCTCCCGGCACTCCGTTTCTGTGGATTGCTTCAAGATCGTCGCTTTCGATGAACCGACCTCGTGGAACATACAGTTTCGACATCGCAGTGATTGCCTTCCCGGCTCAGAAGCTCTTCGAAGTCACAAGAGCTCGGGCCAAGCATCTTTGCACAGCGTTGCGCGCAATGGCTACGAACAACGGCCCGAGTCCGAATTCCATGAGTACGCTTTTGCAGCTAACAGATAGCTGGTGCTATAAAAAATCAGCTCATACACCTCTATAAAGGTGTCACTGAGACGATACCGTACGCCCTTGTAAAATAAGCCTTTTCACGCTGCTGTTCTACTGACACGGCACGGCCGCCGTGTATGATCCTGCTCCGTTGTTAGTCACAAATCGAAGCTTCTCTAATCGATCAGTATTCTTCCTGATCTCCTACTACATATCAACTACATAAAATATCAATAATAAAATCATTTCTCTACGAATGAATCCAGCTGTAAGATATCAGATATTTACTAGGTCCAGATGACAGGGCAATAATCGCTCACTAATACTTGAGTAATATATTGGCGTCAAACATACAGTGGGCGCGTATTCACCGATGAAGGGGGCTGCCTGACAAAGTGTGGCATAAGAAAGGAAAGGCTCTGCTGGGAGCTTCGTTGCCGATATTTGAGAATTATGGTCGAATTAATGGCTTTCAGTCTGCGTAGCACACAGCCCAGCCTCGCGGCGTGTCTGTTTATGGGTGTATACTGACCTCCCACCATACTTGTATAGAATACTCTCGTTATCTTGGACAAAATAATTTATCGCGGCAGGACTCGTCACCCAAATGCTCTTGAGACACCACTCCATTTACGCATCGCGCAATAAACCTAACACTCCGTCAAACAGGCCACGCGTGGGCGCTCAGAACGCGGATCCAGTCCGCAGTACCAGCCGTCGTGGACACATGTAGATAAGAATCGCACTGAGCAACTATCGCAGCGATACCGCTGAGCACGCACCCCAGCTCCGTGCGCGAACTCCGGAAACGGTTCTATGCGCGGGCGGTGCTTACTCTAGCTGTGAAGGAGACGAAAGTAAGGTAACCGAGCATAATAGGGAGTTGCAGGAGCTGGAGCGCAAGCGTGCTTTAAATTTCGGAGACATCCAAGGGTATTGCGACGGGTTGCTGGGGAGGGAGAATATGCGATGGGGTATCATTATATATCTAATACGCGCTGTTGAGCCACCTTTGGAGGGCGTGGCTGGCCGCCAACACCTGTTGGGAAAGATAGCTTTGTAGCGCAGGCAAGAGACAGAATCGTACCGAGTCCAACAAAAGCACCAGGAACAATGCGGAAAGCCTACGGCGGAGAGTCAGCACAGCGGACATGGGGAAGAACGGCGATGAAAGTAGTTTACGCACCTCGGCATACAAATACACGGTCGTCGGTTACAAGCAGAGCGCGATTCAGCTCCAGATGCGTGTGTACGCGTGTCAGTAAGAGTGCTTGTAAATACACGCATGGTATATGGTGGAGATCTCCGGTCAGAGCTTTGAGGGACAGGTTAGAAATCAGAATAAGAGCAAGGCGCGTCGTTTTTGTACGTATACACGGTGGAAAGGGAACAACCTAGATGAAACGACACGCAAGTGCGCAACCAGGCAGCCCCCGAGGAGAGTCACTCTTTCCGTACTAGATATGGATAGTTCCTGCATGCCCGCCCCATCGCAGCGCGCTGGATGGTGGTAGCTCGCGGAAGGAATGGAATGAGGTACAAGACTTCTAGAGTGAGTCCGCACATGGAGAGAGAGGACGCATCTGACATGTAGACATGCTTAACGGGAGATACCGAACATAGACCAGGACAAAAGAGACGGGGCCACAATTTAAAAATACTGACCGACGGTCTCAGGAACACCGTGGAGCATCATGAACCGGAGAAAATAGTCCATAATATACCATATGCAGCAGGAGATAGATGAGAGGCAGAAGGTCGGCCACACAGGTACATCACTACAGGCGGATGTGAACGTAGCCATCGTGCGAGAAACAGCGGTGGAGAGGGAGCACGAGGGTCAGTGGCAGCGTGAATAACTCAGATACGCCTGATAACAGCGCATAGCCAAGTAAAAATTTCAGGGCGGAAGGCGCCCATGGCGGCGGGGTGCCGCAGTGAGATGGCCGTAGGACACGGTGCGTCGGTCAGAAGGACGACGAGTCGCGGAGAGCGGACGCAATACTGGGGAGTCCAAGTCGAGCGCAGGTAGATTCAGGTGCAGGTAAAGTTTATCACGGAAGAAGTGTCCAGTATGAAGATGTCGATGAGGCGCTATGGTTGGGCGAAGTTGTCGTGGCGGCAGACAAGGGGCACTGTGGTTTAAAATACTGCGCCCTGGAACCACAAGACCCGTCCCGGTTGTTCCGTGAGTCACGTGAATATTTTCCTCTTTGGGATGCTTTGGGGATTCCCCCTGTGGGTTGCCTGTGGGCATTGTGTGGGCATCAGTATTCGTTCGCGAATATGATAGAATCCAATAATTTGAGAAGTCAAGATACATTCAAGCATATTTCTGGACCCTATTGACATCCAACATACCATTTGCAGTGGTGTCGCCTTTTGTGTTCCTCTGATTGGCCGAAAGCGAAACGGTTCCCACATTTAAGCGCCCAAGAAGCTTGAAAGGAGAATTATATATACTATGTATACTGTGTAGTGATCGTTTGTCCCACCACCATGGCCTTTCGTTCTTACCACCCAACTTGGACCTCCGCCAGTGCTGTTATCGGTGCAGCAGCTGAAAATCCCCCACCCTCTGAATTGGATCAGTATAGGATGGCCCTCGAGCTCTCGCTGGCATTTAGACGATCTCTCTTCGTGCATCTCTGTTCCATCCAGGGATGGTTGCCCGCCACTCCACTACAGCACGCATACGGTCCACTCGCCAACTTTTTCAACAGTTACGACGGATTCACGTACATCCCATTTGAGCCTGCAAGGGTCCAATTCCGTCGATTATGCTCGGAGCGAGAATGGGACAAACACAGCAAGAAGAAAGCGCGAGAAGGATTTCGAAATGCGTTGGTGAAGCAATTCAATGTTAATTATGGCACGGATGAGACGAGCCTGGACAACTGGCGGAGACTATGCGCGTATATTGGATTTTTCCCCCTTCCTAACACAATTGAGGACTGTCGAATGGTGAGTGATACGTTCCGGCCGTGTACTATTGCTCTAAGTTGATCGCTTAGGTCATACTACACACCCACGTCAACTTGGTGGACCTAGTGGATGGATTCAATCAAGGAGTTTTCGTTACGGTGTTCAGAACAGTTCACGAGCTCAGTGCCTACACCACATCCACTGGCAAGATATTTCCCCGACAGAATATTCATGCAGGCAACCTTCTCAAGTATCTACTACGCCACATCATGCATCCGGAGTTGGACGATGCTGATGAGCGACGCAACGGACTGGCGCAGAGTGTTTGAGAGGTCGCTAGTTGGTTGATCGTTGATTGATCTGTATTTGTGCACTTGTTCATGTGAAGTTTTTCTAGGCATTGTGACGACTGGTCTGAACCAAAGAAATAAAGGAACTAATTAAAGAGTAAAATCGTTGTCGCGAAGAGAATGTGTCAAGGGAATATTTTAAACAACGTTGGTACACTTAGGGCACCCCTTCCGGTCGGTCATACCGCTGAATGCTTGCTGTTCGGACAGTGTTCTTCCGCTTCGTCTCTTTATTGGCCTTGTCAAGCATCATGACCATGCTTTCAGTGTCCGACACGTAGTTCTACACAGCGTAGATGCCGTCAGTCTGACGTGCAACCTGCGAACAGACTTGAACGTACAATAAACATTGCCGGGCGATATTTGTGTGCCTGGGGATCACCGAGTCTCCTTTGACGGTCGACAACCCATACAAATTCCTGCTAAAATTAGGTATATTTATGGTTGAATGGTGGCATTGGCTCACTAATGAAGATAAGGGACGTATCCCAGAGGCTCCTGGGAGAACCAGTGTGTTCTCTTTCAGGCGCGGGTTTGGCAGTGGGCGGATCAGGTCCTCGCAGATGTATTTTCCAGCTCCAAGTACGCCTGTGCCCTCCGTGAAGGTGACAACGGGGAGATATGCATTCCCATCCTGTCGATCGGAGTGAGTGAATATCAGGCGAAGCGTCGTTCGCGGACATTTACCTCGCGGCGCTTGGGATCCGTGATGCTGAGGAGGAACTGGCCGACCTCCCACCTCCGCAGGCCGTGTTTGATGAGGTTGACCAGGACGAAGTCGCCGTGTTCGTTTTCGAGATCGGCGGAAGGTATATCGCCGAATACCATCTCGACTGCTGTGATTCTGTGCGACATTTGTATGTGGGGGTAGGGAGTTATTGAGATGTATGTGAAGCGTATAACCGTCGACCTTATATATGGTTGCTGAGCATTGCTATGCGACCTGGCCTGCGAGGCCACCCCGATGGTTTCGACGCTTTCGTTGTTCTACAGGGCCTGCGTGGCCCGTCCAGCATTGCAAAGCACGATAAGCAGGAGCGAATCTCTATTTTAGGAGCTGAACGCTTTGCCGGATGTCCACTTAAGGCGATGTTTTTGCTTGCCTTTCAAAGCCACTGCGTTCATCGGTGGCACACCCTTCAGAGATGTGTATTCGAGTCATACCGTAGACACTTATTGTAGTCATTAACTTATCGCAGGCAGCTAAGGTGCGCTAAAGGGTTTGGGGATTGTAGCCGAGCTCAAAAGCAGACATGGCCGTGAACTGTATTCATAGTGGCATCCCATAAACATGCCACACATGCGCATATACGTCCCGCCGAACAGCGTACAGCTCTCAACGCCCTACTCCACCCGCCCCCTCACTGGACCCCGCCACCAAGCGCAAAATCACCCGCCCGGGCCGCATGCGCCGCGCCGACGACATGCGCCCAGTACCCCGCCCGCTTCGAGCAGTACGCGCACTCGCCGAGCATCACCGCGGCCCGCGCGCGGATCGTATCCTGCAGATGCAGCAGCCCGTCGATCGCGGCGCCCACGCGCAGGACGACCGCGCAGCGGAACGGCGCCCAGAGCGCACACTCCGCGACGCCGCCCTTGTGCAGCGACGCGCCGGCGCCGGGCGGCGCGGCGGCGAGCGCGCGCAGGGCGTCGGCCCACGCGTCGCGGTAGCGGAACTGGGGGGAGTTAGCGGTCGGTGAGGGGTGTGGGCTGCGCGTGCCACCCACCCAGTCGACGATGAGGGCCGGGGCGAGGTGCGCCTTCGTGGCCTTCGCGACGAGCTCCGCGGAGTCCGTCGTGAGCGTGCGCTGCGCCGCCTTGGAGGCGAGCTCGGCGTGCGCGTGCTTGGCGGCGTACACGAAGACGTCGACGGGGTGCGCGTCGAGGATGAGGCTGCGATTGGCTGTTGTCGGAATGCATACCATTGAAAGCGCACGGGCGCACGCACCTCATGTGCGCCTTGCACAGCTCCACAGCAGAATACACCTGGTACCGCTCCACCGCCGCCGCGAGCGCCGACAGCGTGTCGACGTCCAGCGCGGAGAGCGCGGGCTGGCGCCCGCCGTGCACAAAGCGCAGCAGAACGCGCACGACGTCGGCCGCCTCCGCGAGGCGGATGACGGCGCCGCCGGCAGGGCCATGGGCATCGGGTGGCTCGGTCCCAGGGAAGGCGTCGCTGTATTTCAGCAGGTTCGCGGTGTGCGCCCCGAACTTGACGCCGTCGGACGAATGGACGACGACGTCGACGCGGAGCGGGCAGTCGGCGACTGGCGGGTGGGGGGCGCGTGAGATGGGAGCGCTGGACGGGGGGGAACGGCGCACCTGGGCAGGTGAGGGGCATGTCTGGCGCGATGAGCGTCGCCGCCAGGAGGGATTCGGTCAAATTTTTGTAGCGTTCTGGATCATACAGAATCGAGGACATCGCAGAGCTGTGTCGGGCGGGTGCAGAGACACCGGCGCGCGCCCGAGTCATATCTGCAGGTGCCGTTCCCAGTGCGGTATATCCGCTCTTCCGCGCGACCGGGACGGCACTGTGCGTTTGCGCACGTTGAAATACGGAAGGCGGGAAGGACGGGATGATATGCGATCCACGCAGAACAGGCAAAATGGGCCTGCATCCGCCGTATACTTTGTTCTGCTAACCCAGAGTCATATTAGGTATGTAAATCCAAGCTTCGACAGTATAATCCCAGTGGATACGCGTAAAAAAAAGCCGGTATGGGCTCACCGTAAGGTATCTGCGCCGGCATACGCGCGCATGCTGCGGTATAAAGGTAATTCCGAAGAATTGTCGCTTGTGGGGCCACAGAGCCTCTTTATATATCGGCGGGCACACGCCTTTAGGAATTCTCCGTACTTAAGAGGGGAAGAGAGAACGATGATCTGGCACATCATTGTTCAAGTATCCCGGAAACGTGTGGCACAGACGCGCTCTGACAAGACCATCTGCGTGTTTTTAGGCTCCTGCAGAGCGCACAAAGTACCTACAGCCTGTTCCGCCGTTCCGCGGCGCACGCGCACTGCATATTTAGGTCTCCCGCGTTTTTTGGGGGCCTGAATAGGCGACGCCATCGCTGGTGAATGGGCCGCCGATGCGCACGCGCGCCATGCGCATAGCGCGCAGTGCGTCTGAAATCTCCGGCTCCCCAGCGACATCGGCGCCAAAGTCTACGGCGCCAAAGTCTACCCCGAGCACCCTGGCCGTCGACGCACGACACACACCAGCGGCAGCACACCGGACCCACGCGAACGTGCCTATCTATCTATCTATTTGCATATCGATCAGAAGGGAAGTTGGCGGGGCGCGTACGCACGGCCAGTGCGCATAATCGAGCAGTTACAGCGCGTCCCTGCGCCGATCGCAGGGGCAGGCAGGCAGGCGTGCGTGCGATACATCATCTAATCTACGGGTGCATTCGCCGATATGCGCCCCGTACAGCGCCGTCCGTGCTACCCCACACTCTAGCCGCTGAGGAGCAGCACGCCTTCCAATGCAGTACGCTAGCCGCGCCGACAGGCAGGTGTTCATAGCGTGAATGAGTATTTCTATCCAAGTATCGAGTATCAGCGCGTGCGGCCTGGCACGCGGGCGCACGGCGCCGAGGAGGGAAGGGGATTACATGACTGTAGCGTACATCCTACATACCACTAAGAAGCCAAAATGGGGCGGGCGGAGTGGAATGATGAGTGGTGTGCGATGAGTGCGATGGGATGGGCGGTCTGACATCCGCGGACGCGGGGCGGCGATGCGTACTCTAGGCGGGGAGGGGGGGAGGGGGTGGGTGTGCGATTGTGTGTGTGCGTAAGTCGGTGGGAGTGCGTGTGTAGGTAGGTAGGTAGGTAGGGGCGCAGAGTGCGTGGGTAGGTAAGACGCGCTGAGAACGGAGGAGGAAGGATAAGGAGGAATAAATACAACAGACCAAAGAGGAAGGGAGAACAACCACGAAATACGACCAAAAGCCTGGGACGGCGGAAGGAAATAGGAATGAGCGAGCGGGGAAGAAAAGCGAGCGAGCGAGTGAGGGCGCGAGCAAGTGAACGAGTGAGGGAATGCGCGAGTGAGTGGGTGAGCGAGTGGGACGATCGGGTGGATCAAGGTGATATGCGAACAACAAAGAACAGAGGACGAGGAGCGCATGCCGTCACCCCGCAGTGACGGAATGAGCAACAGAATGGAAAGAGCGAGCGGGGCGATCGGGTGGATCAAGGTGATACGGACGACACAAAGCAGCTACGCGTGCGTGTGTATGTGCGTAGCGCGCCGACCACTAGCGGGACGCGCTGCGGCTTACGCCCCGCGCAGAAGGAGCACCGCGTTCACCAGCAACACCGCCGCCCCCGGTGTGACAGCCAAGCGCGCGGCGCCGCTCACGACGGAGGACGCCTGCGCGGCGACGGCGGTGGCTGCTACCGCAGTCGTAGTGGCGGTTTTGTCAGCGGTGGGGGAGGAGGGGGTGGAGGTGGAGGAGGGGGAGGAGGCGAGGTGGGCGGCGGTGGTGGGGAGGGTCGGGGCGGGGACTGTGCGTGGGTAGCGGGTGGGTGCGGCGGCGGCGCAAGGCGGGCGGGCAGCACGGGGCGGGGCGGAGCCGGGTGGATGGCGGACCGCGGAGGGGCGCCGGGTGGCGAGGCGGTGAGCAGGGAGGAGCAACAAGGTGGGCGGGAAGGACGGGGCGGGAGCGCGGCGGGCAGGACGGGACGGGACAGGCGTGGCGGGACGGGTGGGCGGGACGGGGCGGGATGGAGGCGGAGCAGGGACGGAGAAACAGCGTCAGCTTCGGGGAACGCCCCACAAGAAAGGAGAGGAAGGACGCACGGTCCGGGCAGATCGCCGCGAGCTCCGCGAGGACGGCGGGCTGGTCGACGGGCGCACAGCCGCCGCCCATGGAGGTGCAGGTGACGACGGACTGCGCGAAGGCGGGGGAGGCGCACAGGCAGGTCGTGTTCGTCCTGCGGGGTTCTGTGTCAGTACATACGAAACGGGCGGGGCGGGGTGCGGTGGGGTCAGAAGGAAGGGGGGAAAGGAGGGAAGAGAGGGGAAGGGAAGAGAGACGCACTGCTTGCACTTGACGACCTCCGCCGCGTTCGTCGCGCACAGCAGCGCGCAGTACGGGAACTGGTCCGTCGTGAACGCGCGCGCGAGCGTGCCCGCGAGGGCTAGTGCGCACAGCATGTGCAGTATCATCATCGGGGCGGCGGGGCGGGGCATGGCGTGCGTGCGCGTGTGTGCGTGCGTGGGGGGGTAAAGAAGTAAAGAGCGATGGGCGTCGTAGGAGACGGACGGAGGGCGGAGGGGAGGAGAGAAGATGGAGGAAGGAGGAAGCAGGGAGGCAAGAAAGCGCCCATGGGAATGCCAAGCCCATGGGCTGATCCGCCTCATTACTACCGCCGTGCAGCGCCGGCACGGGAGATCCCTGTCAGCGCGCTTGATTGCATGTTCCATGATGCATGAGTATGTGTGTGGGTGTGCACGGGCTGCGGGTGAGGTGCGAACGAAGAAGGGAGCTGAGCGCCGAGCCCGCGGGCAGGCGGTGGTGCGCGATGAGCAGGGAGGGCGCTGGGTTGGTTGGCCGAGGCGGCGCCTCGACGGCGGGTGGGTAAGCATGCAGTAGCACGAGGTGGTGCCTGGAAGTGACGGTGTTCCCACGCGTGCTTAATTATAGCGCGTCGGCGTATACAACGCAGAGAACGCAGGCGTATACAGCTCCGAGGATAGTGCACGAGGAGCCGGGCCCGCTGTATGTGATCCACCCCGCACAGGCGACGCCCGCCACAGCCCGTCCGCAACGCGTCATAACCCACCCACCGCGCATGCACGCGCCTGAGACCCACCCCGGCGAAGCCCGCCCGGAAAGGACACCAGCCCGCGCGCGCCACGCGCCCCCCCACCCACCGTGCATGCACCCCCCGCGCGCCGCGTCTCCCCGTACGCACCGTGCCCTCTCATCCGCTCCGGCGCCGCATCACCGAGCGCACATCCGCGCGTCCGCCCCGAAGGTGCGCGCCGAAATCAAGCCCATATCACGCACACCCGCACCGCACACCCCCCCCCCCCTCCCCCTGGGAAAAGGCGCTGCATAAGACGCGTGCAGGAGCCGTGCACGATGCCCGGGACACACCCGGCGGATGCGCGGCGCGCCACGGCTTATCCGGGCCGCGTCAGCTCAGCCGCACGCCCACCACCGCGCTCCCACATCCGCGCCGGCACCGCGCGGCGCTCGTATAACCGCGCGCAAGCCGCTCCGCCCGCGGCGCGTCCACCGCGAAAGGGCGCGTATATCAACAACGCGGATACCGCACACGCGCGCGGGGGCAGTCCCCGGCCCACCCAGCGCACCGCAAATCGCGGGATACGACAAACAGGGCCGCGCAGCATCGCCTCGGGTGCGCGGAGCGCCCACCCACCACGCCACGTATGAACGCGCCCCCGCGCGCATCGTGCCCTCCCGCGCCGGCGCTCGTCACACTCAAAACAGGAGGCCACCCGGGCCCCCTGGCGCGGCGCGTGCATATTCGGACGGCGGCTGCATATCCGCCGCGGCGTGGACAGATGGAGCAGCCATCGCGGACAGCGAGCGCGAGTAAGTACGCATCCCGCGCGCTTTCTGCGCATGTGCGCCATCGTGCAGCGAAGTTGTGGATGGGCTGCGGTGCCGCACGCCCCGCCCAGGAGGCAGCGCAGCGTCCCCGCCGCAGAACGCGGTATACGAGGAGTATGTTCCACCGGGGCACTGCCCCGCGTGCAGGACCATATAAGCTGCCGGTCCTTATCCGACCCCTCTTTGCTCATCTATTTGCGATAAACGACAAAGAAATCATACCGGTCTAAGTATCGGGCCGGATATTTCGCTGCCGGACAATCAGCAGCCCTAACATCAAATAATCCACTCCACAAAAGCATATATCACGCACATCCGCAGCGCACACCCCCCCGCCTCTCCCCGGGAAAAGGCGCTGCGCAAGACGCGTGCAGGCGCCGTGCACGCTGCCCGGGACACACCCGGCGGAGACGTGGTGCGCACGACGCGCGCCGCGGCTTATCCCGACGCGTCAGCTCAGCCCCACGGAGCGCCTACCCACCGCGCATGCACGCGCCCCCGCGTCTCCACGCACGCGCGTACCGCACTCCCACATCCGCGCCGGCGACGCGCGGCGCTCGTATAACCGCGCGCACGTCGCCCCCGCCCGTCACTGGCGCGTCCACCGCGAAAGGGCGCGTATATCAACAACGCGGATAGCGCACACGCGCGCGGGGCCAATTCCCGGCCCAGCGCACCGCAAATCGCGGTAGACCACGTATGCGCGCCCCCGCGCGGCTCCCCGCGCGCATCGCGCCCTCTCGCGCCGGCGCTCGTCACACTCAAAACAAACAGGCGCGCGTGCGCACGCCACCCGGGCCCCCTGGCGCGGCGCGTGCATATTCGGGTGGCTGCTGCATATCCGCCGCGCGGCGTGGACAGATGGAGTAGCGAGCGAGAGTACGCATCCCGCGCGCTTTCTGCGCGCGTGCGCCATCGTGCGAAGTTGTGGATGGGCTGCGTTGCAGCATGCACGCCCCGCCCAGGCGGCAGCGCAGCGTCCCCGCCGCAGAACGCGGTATACGAGGAGTATGTTCCAGCGTTGCACTGCCCCGCGTGCAGGACCATATAAGCCGCCGGTCTTTATTTGATTCCTCTCCGCTCATTTATTTGAGATAAACGACAAAGAAATCATACTATTTCGCTGCCTGACAATCAGAAGCCCTGACATCAAATAACCCACTTCATAGAAGACAAATGAATGAGAACCATTTCTTTGCGGTCTTTGTCAAATAAATCATTGGATAAAAATCGAATGAATGAAGGTAGTTGATTTGGTCATGTTCCCGGTGATGAAAGCCCTTTCGATAGATGTTACAGTGGCCACTCTGGCGAGCGACCAGCTGGCCACCGTCATTTTCTGTCGCACTGACTTCGGAATTCCACTTGTATATAAACTCCCTGTACGCATTTCGAGCCTCTCATTCCCCCCTCGTTAAGAACAGTAAACCATTATACCTCCAAGGTTCCATTAATATCTGCTCAGCTGTCCTTGTAATTCTGCAGGGACATACGAAAAAACAACCGACAACAGTCTCCGCTACCCAACCTCACGCAACCCGATGTCCACTGAGTATCGCACCCTCAGCTTCATCCCAAAGTACATGCCGGCGGCGGACTCCCTAGATGCCGAAGTCGTCGACGCCAACGCAGGTATATGTTACCTCATAAATGCATTTTCTGATGCCGCCTTTATATACCACGTCGGACGTCCAAGCCCCGGCGGACGGCTCATCGTCGTCTTTCGTCCCTTCGCAGGTGAAGAGGCCGGGAAAATTCAAACTGTTGCGTCTCGTGGAACGAAGGCGGAACTGGTGCGGTCTCTGCTGACGAGCCTATCGGCGTGCGTTCTTTTGTTGTTGTCATCCCTGCGCACACGCACCATTCGCATCGCCGCGTCTTTCAGGACGCGGAAGGTCACGGTTCTCACTACCAGTTGCCTGCGCTCCGGATGGCGGTTCACTACCACCGCGTACCGATCATGGGTGAGCGCCACTTTCAATCATGCTTGCTGCACAGTTTCTGGCCTGCCTTGGCCGCTCCGTTCTCCCCCACGCGCAGTATGCGATCCCAGACCCGCTTGTCGGCCATGATCCCCTTGCGCGCTTGCGCATCGTGGACGGCGTGATTACTTTGGAAGTGAATATGGGCGTAAAGCTGCGCAGCGAGTGGTGCGATTGTATTGTCGCGGGGGTCTTCCTCGTGTGTCTCAACCGCGACGCATGGGTCGAGGACGCCTTGCTCTGTCTGCGGTGACATACTCTGTCATGTGTCAATTTTCGCAGTCCTCGCCTAGTTTTCATGATCGCTTTAATTATATAGTAAAGCATTGAATCAGAGAAAATACATATTCCCCGCCTGCACCGTGCGATTTATGGAGTAGTCGTATGATGGCGGACAGTGCGGCGGAGCCGTGTTCCGTCGACCAGCCTACTAGGGGTTGATTCCACGCAACCTGGGTATATGTTCGGCGGCATAAATGGCGGATATGTTGTACAATACTCGCCACACCCCCGACGCGCACGTATACGAGGATCGCCGGAGCGCGTCGGTGCCTGGGGTCCAGGATAACGGGGTGCGTGCGCATGCGACGCACAAGAGCAGGCGCACCGGCGTCGATGTTCGGGGACACAAAGCAAACACAAAGCCTATACAGCCCACCGTGCACCATATGTATATGGTTAACTCTGCGCTCCCAGTGCCCACGTTGTCGTGTGGAAAGTCATTTTATTTGTATTTATAGAGTAGGGTGATAGTTTGAATATTGAACGGATACAAAGGAGATCGAGATCGGATTACACGGATTTGGGTGTCCTTGACAATTAGTCAACGCTGAGGGGAGCTTTGTTCAACCCTGCTTGACCACTCCGAGCGATACTATCAAGCGCAAAACATACGGATCAGCAGGTTCCATTGAATCGGAGAATAGTGACTGCCTTTCTTTGTTCCCTATCCCTTTCATACTGTATAAAAGAGAGCATTCCGCTTCGTGTTCCAAACCACTTACCAACACCACCCAACATGATTTCCCTCGCACCGCGGCTCCCCACAGAGCTCCTCGACTCCATCATATCGCACTCACTGGGAACCACATGCATCTTCGAAGAACCGGCCCTGCTTTCCTCATACGCACTTGTCGGGCGCCTGTGGCGGGAGCGCATCAACGCGCAGCGTTTTCGCAGCGTAAGAATATTCATGTCCGGCCACACAACTGCGGAGCTGCAGCTGCTCGCGGATATCTGCACGACCGACATCTGGGCCCGGCACGAGGGCGTCGCGCGCCATGTGCAGGCTCTCTCTCTCTATCGTGGATCCACGAGAAACTCCGGCACGCGGCTGGACAGGAGCAGCGCCCGGGACGCGGCGATCGCCGTTGTCCTGCGGAGCCTGTTTCGCCACAACCCTTGGCGCGCGCGCGGTGTCCGGGCGGCTTTCACTCTCGAGGCAGGGAACTTCAAGACGGGTCGTACATCGGGGTTCGACTTCGCCACGCTCGGGCCCGCCATCATCGCGGCGATGGACGACCTATTTCGCACGGCGGCCGTATATCGCATTGGGCTGACGGACGTCTGGGGTGTGCCGTGGAGCTTCATATCGTCTGCGAATCCCAGCGACTTGCGCTTGGATACAGTCACATTTCACCCGCGAAGCGGGGAAGGTGTCGGTCTGTTGGTCCCTGGGAAACACCTTCTGCCGAACCTGGACCACGTATCCCTGAGGGAAAGTCCTTCCTTTGCAACGGGGATTACCAGTCCGGTATGTTTGCCACCTCCTCCGGTCACCAGTTTGGAAATCGTATACGACATCGGTGATCACAATAAGAAAACCTACGACGTTCTGTACCATTTAGGGGGCAAATTAGAGTCCCTCAATATCAGGATTCACATATGTGAGAAGCATTTTTTACCTGACCGTTTGTGATAACTGAGACGTTTGAATACGTAGCATTCTTCGACTTGTGCCCCCCAATCGACTATAGCAAGATTCACGTCCGCGACAACTTATCCATGGAAATGGAGTATAGCATCCATCACGGCGGAGAAGAGGAAGACGATCCGCCGCAAATGGCCGCTTTTGAGACAATGGTGCGACTTCTGCCCCCGACGCCCCCCCACGAAATGTACATTGTCTTCGTCGTGTACATGCTTCAATTCGACACGCCAGACAGCGAGCGCGCCTGCTTCGAAGACGTGTATTCGAAAGTATACCACCGGTCTTTCCCTGAATATCTGGAGCGCATCACATCGGAGGCTCACATTACAAGCATCGATATTAAGCTCTGCGTAACCGTCCAGGTAGATCCCGGCGTGACGTATATTTCGCCCGAGAGATACATAGAGCACGAGGACTACCTGCTTGAACAGTTCGCGTGCATGGATCGGCTGAGGGGCGTCACATTTGAGGTAGAAGTAGATGAACATGAGGACTTACCCAACTTCCGCATCTGATCCAGAATCAGATCGTTGCTAGTTCTGCTTCGAACGCCTGGTCGTAGTGGTCTGGTACCATTAAACAGAATTCTTTGTCTTTAAAATTGTATTAATGTAATGAGCAATAGTTGTGAGGATGGGTCCTTTCGGAAACTAATGATAATGGACTAATGATAATGGATGAAGCGCACCAGTGAGGACGAGATGAGAAGCAGACTCGACACAGGCACGTCGACTTGATATGATGCAATTGCGGAGAGCTGGGGAAACGACGACGATGTATATATCACCCGCGAGGAACCAAGGCGGTCTTCCTTTTACAGTTGAACGTTGAACATGGAATATGTGCGCGAGGCCGTTGCGAATCTTTGATACATCCAGCGGGCCACGGATTCCTTGGTACCCACATGTGACATGCACTTTGACACGCCACTCTCCACTAAAAGTAATTATATATGAGATGTAGCGGCCGTTGTAGCTATCAAGAGAGGACAGTCTCCCGGCCCATGCCATTAGATATGTACCACTCCGCCAGTGGGCTGGATCAGTAAGTCTCAATTGGCACAGCATCCGTCGGCCTGCCTGCGTGGCTCCGATCAGAGAATAAGCGCCGAATTCATGAATATCGCGATTCGTAACTGTGCGTTTGGCGGTGCAACTCCCCTGCGGCCAGTCTGCACACTGCGGGCCGCATATCTCTATTCCTACCTCCCGCCGTCTGGAGGTATAAATTGCCGAGGCCAAAGAAAAGGAAAGAAGTAGTTGCCACCGTTGCAAGGCCGCCGAATGAAAGCGACTTGGCTTGGATGTTACAGTGGCCACTCTGGTGCGCGACCAGCTATCCACCGTCATCTTATGTGGCCTTGACTTTGGGTATATAAATTCCCTGTACGCAGTTATATGCCCTTATTCCCCCCTCATTGAGAAAAGTGAGCCATTATACCTCCAAGGTTGCCGTTCATATCTAACTCAAATGTCCTTGTGATTCTGCAGTGCCCTACGAAACAACCTACAACAATCTCCGCTATTCATCCTCGCTCGACCCGATGTCTGGCACTGAGTATCGCACTCTTAGCTTCATCCCCAAGTTCATGCCGGCGGGGGATTCTCTAGCTGCCGAAGTTGTCGACGACAACGCAGATATATGTTACTTCATAAATGCATTCTCTGATGTCGCCTATATGTACCACGAACGTTCAATCAACAGCGGACGGGTGATCCTGGTCTTTCGTCCCTTCGCTGATAAGAAGAACGGAGCGATTCAAACTGTTTCGTTGCGTGGAAAGAGGGAGGAACTGGTGGGGTCTCTGCTGACAAGCCTATCGGCGTACGTTCTTTTGTTGTTATCCCCGAGCACACGCACCATTCTCATCACCGCGTCCTTCAGGAGACGGAAGGTGCTGACTACCAGTTGCATGCGCTACGAATGGGTCTTCACTACTACCGGGCACCGATCATGGGTGAGCGTCACTTTCATGCTTTTTGCCCAGTTTCTGACCTGCCTTCGACCCTCGGTTCTCCCCCATGCGCAGTATGAGATCCTAGACCCGCTTGTCGGCCATAATCCCCTTGCGCGCTTACGCATAGTGGACGGCATGATTACTTTGGAATTGAATAATCTCATCGCGATGCACTGCGAGTTGTGCGATTGTATTGTCGCGGGGGTCTTCCTCATGTGTCTCAACCGCGACGCATGGGTCAAGGACGCCTTGCTCCGTCTGCGGTGACAACCTTTTTCATGTATCAATTTTCATAGTCCTCGCCTAGTTTTTCAGGTGGCTTTAATTATAGAGTATGGGATTTGTATCCAAGAAAATACCCATTCCCCTGCTGCACCGTGCGATTTATGTAGCAGTTATTATATACCGCACCTGCGGCACTGCCGCCTTGCTCGTTAACGCTTCGAGGCCGGCTCCGCGTCGCTGGGACTCCTGTTTTCGTCCGTCAGCGGAAGGCTGCGCATCACCATCGAGCCGTCGCTTTCGACGTCCCCGCGGCGCGTTACGTTGTCCGGCTCGCGCATCTTCAGATTCTGGGGCACACGTGGAGGCACACCTCGATTTCCTTCGCGAAGACACTCAGTATGAAATGCCCCTACGGGTGGAGCGACATGATCTGCGCGGACGACGGTGAACTGTGGCTGCGTGTGCGAGTAGTCCAGCGTGTGCAATAGGTTGAGCACGCCCATCGCGATTGACAGGGCACGTTAGATTCTGTGCGAACTTGAATGTGCGCAACGCGCTTTGATCGTCGACGGGAGGCGGAAGCAGAGAGCGGGATCACGGGCTGCAGCGGCCGGAGCGCCCCGTTTGAGGGGTACGGGTTCTGTGCTGTGGTGGTCGGGATAGCTGTAAACGCATTGTGCAGTGAGCTGAGACTACTCACGTAGCACGAAGCGCGGGAGAGTGCCGCCTGGAAGTCATTTTGCGACGCCGCGACAGACGAGTGGGGGCTGGTTTCCTCCAGGGGTGCGCTGCTCAAGCCTTCGTCAGCGTCGACGTGGTCCCGAGCGGCAGCGTCGCACAGCTCCTCGCGCCTCGCGCCCACCGCAGGCGCCACGGCGTCTAGAAGGGGGAGGGGAGAGGGGGTTATTACATGGCTTCAGCATACATCCTACGTCCTGCATACCACCAATCCGAAGTCGAGATGAGGTGGAAGTGGGTTAGTGATTACGTGGAGCGTGGGACCCTGGCCCTAAATGACGTACATTCCCACGTCTATCCAGATGCAGCTCAGTGCGAAAGGAGCCGTGCCCCCCCTGATAACGGGACCACAGCCAATCCGCGACGCGTCAGCTCAGCTGCGCGGAGCCAACGCGGAGAGCCCACCCACCGCACATGCACGCCGCGCGTCAGCTCGCACAGCGCGTACCGTGCTCTCGCATCCGCGGCCGCGCACCGCGTCGTTTGTATCACCGAGCGCACATCGCCGCCGCCGCTGCCGCACGTGGTACGCCCGACTGGAAGGGGCAGATAATAGCGTATGTATGCGCATGCATGTACGCCGGAAAATAAGACAGAGGCGCGTACAGGACCCACATCGCTGGAGGTAGTACCTGACGCTGCGCACACGCGCGCGCGCACCGCACCGCCTGCGCGCCGTTCTCCCAGCACATCGTCCGCAGCACAGAATTCTCGCTGTATGCGCCGGCGACCTCCCGCCCAGCCGCCGCCATTCTGACTGTCAATGCACGCGTACCAACCGTATGACGTTATTTTCCGTTGGAAAATGGCAACAATGTGTGTGTTAGTTTTACTTGCATAGAACCAGGGTGTGGTGTGGTCTTTCCAAGCTTTGGTAGCGGAAGGTCAAGGTGTGGTTAAATAGCAATTAATGTTGTACGACGTTCAGCTGCCCATATCCTGGGCTTGGTGAGATTTGGTCAGGGTTTGGTCACATTACGTCACCAATGGTCGTTGGTGTGGTAATGATTGGTTCTGGGTTTGGGGCGGGCACTGAGTACTGAACAGTACACGTAGTTTCTGGTCTTTCATTCTGTGGTTCAGCTACAGTACTTTTATCGGCCACCATCGGCGTTCATGTTTTTCCCAAGCTAGTTTTACCGGTAGTATCGTCTCAATATCGTCAAGTTATTGTGCAATAGCTGCCCGTGGTGACTGTTTAACTAACTGGGGCCATGTTACTTGTTACTATACATTGAACTACTTCTGATAATGTTTAAAATTTAAATGGACGGGATATAAAATAAAGAAAGTGATTTGAACGTGATCCACATTTAATATTCAAGGCCGAGGTTGGGCCGAGGAGGATTATTCACACGGAAAACTCGACTGAAATTCAAAAAGCGTGACTTTCAGGCGAGTTTTCTGCGGCATGTGGCTGCACGTGACGCGCTCGCGCGGCGCGCAAGCATCGACTCCGAGTCCGCCGCTGTTTCCTGTATCATGACGGTCACACCGCCCGGTGCGCCAGACCAGCACCAGACGTACGTATGTGTTAAGGAGAACTGGACCAACCTCGAGTGGAGGCACCTGGCGCCCTTTTCGGAGCGTGCTCGCACGGTGTCCCGTAAGAGTGCGGCGGCGTTCATTGAATCATGGGAGTCTGCAGAGGTCGCCGTCCTGTGCGCAGATGCAGAGACGTGGAGATACAGAGACAGAGTTAGTCCTCACGTGCATGCGTTATCAGGTGGGATGATTTCTCCGCATTGCGCGAGGAAATGAAGATAGTGTCCAAATAGCGGCGCACAGTAGGGGTCTCAACTGTCAAGAGCATGGTCGGGTAGGTGACTGGCGCACGAAATTGACAGGTGTAGGTCTGGTGCAAGCAGAAATGGTTATTTTATTTGAGCCAAGGTAAACTGAATGGGAAGTGGATGGTCAAATGTATGCTCCTCGAGAGCTTAGAGATACGATAAAACTTCTTGCATGGATGCTTTAATTGAGACTTTGAATGGAAACTTCTGTATCATAGTTTTACCTGTGAGTAGCACTGAGATTCACCGTGGAATTACATAGTACAGGGGAAGAATTTGTATTATTTTACTGTATTCAAACCTGACTCTGAAATGACAAGTCAATTATGAATGCTGTCGTTGTGATTGCACTATATCGACACTTTGTCCATGTAAATAGTTGCATGCGTAAAATAGCCTCGTGGCTTGGATCGCGATGAATATCCTGAATAAATTTTTCAGATACCCCGGAGCATATACGAAATCTTACGTCGTACGCACACCTCATCGCGCACCGTAGGCGCGCCATGCGCATCACACGGACGTGAGGGCACAGTACCCATATCACATCACACGCCACACGAATTCTCAACGCTGCGTCGCCGCCCACCGTGCGTCGAAGCTACACGACACCGTTTCAGAGAAGAGAACGGCTCGCTTCGGAGGAAAGGAAATCAGCATTACAATCCCTGAGTCGAAACGGCGTGTCCGCACACGCGCTGACTGGCTATCAGCGTGGCAATGCACCATCGCCGCTACCGCCTTCCTCTTTCCACATTTCAAACGCGATCCTTGGAAACATCGTGACAATATCTATAAGGAATTTACCGCTGAGGTGGACCTCGCCACACATCACCAGGTCATTCTATATGACCGCGCGGTCCGCATCATCGTCGGTGGGGGCGAGGAACATCTCCTCACTGACCTCGAGACTTTCCGCAGCCTCTACAACGCTATCATTGTCATGCACTGTCGCACAGTCCAGTCACCACAGTGCCGGTGATCCGGGTTGTCTGGGCTAGCCAAGTGGCACAATTTCGGGGCGCGCGCTCTCAATTTTGCTGGAGGCAGGCGGCTAAAAATGCCAGTAAACGCGCGAAGCTCGCAAGGGCGCGCCTCCAAAGCTGTTCTCCCATATATCACACCACACTGAACTCCCTAACGGCGATTACTTACATCAGCACTGCGACTCCGTTACAATTAATCTCCAGGAACCCAGAAACACGCGTGATCTCGTCTTATGGGTCTCACGGGAGTGCCGACACGGGGCCAGCACCGTCATACATGTTGTTGTGGATGTCCGATGTGATAGTCAGCATTCCCGAAACTCATACTCCTCCACGAGAACCTGATGGCCAATACCATGGCTGGCCGGGGCAGAATTGATAACGCCTCCCCGTAGACACGCGTGAAGCACGCCGTACGCAGGCCCGTCAGAGGATGCGCCAACAAGGCGCGCTGCGCAGCCCTCTGTCACTTGCAGTACACGATAGTCATCACAGAGGCGCGCACGGGCACTGAAAATCCCGCGCCCGTGCATGGTCTCAACGGTATGCACACACTTGCTTTGAGGACCGTCGCATTTCCCAGCCCTGGCCTTGAGCGGTCGCGCGCTGGGTCACCATGCGTGATCGCACTCTCGCGCGGATCCACTTCAAGCGGCTGAAGCCAGCTCTACACGCCGCTCGCACTCGCGGCCGCGCCCACGTTCGCCGTGTCGCATTCTTATGACGCCATAACACCTGGGCCAAAATTCCTCGCCTAGACAAATCTCTAGACGTTTCACGACTCACGGCATAATTACTACCACCTCACGTTCAAAATACTACCCCCGGGCTCGCCCTACCACTGGCTCACAAGGGAATAAACACTACCGCACAGCGCACCCGCTTGTGCTCGCACATGCTCAAGCGTGTTTCCCATCACAACACACTCTGTCGCGACGCCGACGCGCCCCACGCGCCCGCGTTCAAGCTAACATCCTGAGGGCCCTGCTACGCACCTGTGCTGAAGCCCGAGGTTGCACCCGCTACCCCTCATGTGTGTGTACCTGTATTCTATCTCCTTCCTTCATTATCTCCTCCCCATCGTGTTTTCACACCCGTCCTATACAAAAAAACAAAAAAAGGATATGATGAAAGGAAATCACTCGAGGAGTTAACTGGAACTACCATGCCAGTTAACTCCGTTTGATGCTATACCTGCGTGACCACCAAAAGCCGCTCAAGCATTGGATGTAATGGAACAAAGAGGCAATGCATTACCGCGTGTACGGGCGCCTAAATGTAACAGCTTGTCGATTGTCGTGTTTCGGTGGATTTATAAGCGCGCGTCGGTTTCGGATACTACGTATGCCGGTGAAGGTCGTTGGGGAATGTAAATATGTTGTGAAATGGAGTGGAATGTGCGAGAAATGCGTGGAGCGGCGTCGGGCGATGTGCATCGGCGATCGTGGGAATGCGGCAGAGCGCGCGGGGGTATTGTCTTCATCGATTTTTGTGGACGGCGTGAGCGCGGGCTAGCGCTCATCACTGTACTGGCAGTGTACTTATGTTCACTCAATGTTCACCAGTAACTATCAATTGGATGCTGATTGGTGTACAGTGCTGGTTGAATAGTGTACCTCATTCACCCCCAATTGGTGTACACCACTGATTGTATGGTGTACACTGTTCACCACCGATTGAGTGGTGTACACTGTTCACCAGCGCTTGAGTGGTGTACACCGTTCACCAGCGCTTGAGTGGTGTACACCATTCACCACTGCTTGAGTGGTGTACACTGTTCACCACTGTTTGGTGTATGTGTACATCACTAGCTGTGTGGTGTACTCTTTTCACTGGTGACTGTAAGGTATACAGCACAAATAAAGCCTGTAACCACACCCAGTGATAGAAAAACCACACACGAAGATGTGCGTCGCAGAACATACAGTGCAAAATAATATCAAAACCACACCTTGGATCTGGTATGACCACACCCCAGAAAATCTATCTCTATACCAATAGCAGTATACCATTGACAAAGACTTTGCACTCTCCATCCACTAGTTTATAATGAAAGCACATCATAGAAGCAGCCCTTTTTGTACTTCATATGTAGTGAAACCTGTAATTATTGTAAGCATTCTCTACAAAACCTGTGGAATTTACCAAGCGTACGCATTAAAATCTATGGTTTTTGTAGAAAGCACACAACAAAGCATGAAGTTATATAGACTGTACATCAACTGGACTACTACTTCAATTATTTAATGGAAAATGATGTTATACAACCGCCTGCAGACGGGCGACACGCCGAATCTCGAATCCAGGCCGCGCTGCGCGGGCGTCGAACCTCCGCATATTACCGGGTATCCAGCGGGGTGCGCTCTAGAGAAAAATACGCGATCGCGTGGATAACCCGCACGCGGGGAGGAGTCCCGCGCTCGGCGACACAAAAACGCGACGTACGCCGAAACGACGGGTGCACAACTGCCTATTGGTGTGCATTCGACGCCAGCGCCGCACTGCGCGCCTCGTACGCGCGCCGCGGCGGACGTGTATAGCAACGTTCGCACAGCGAGAATATGGTGTCCAGCGTGCTGCGTCTGCGCATGCGGACGCGGGCGTGCGAAGCGCGTGTGGGTGCGCATGCGCGCGGCGAGGCAGCACAACACCGCGTGCGCCGTGCACGGGGGCCAGCTTAGCGAGACACGCACCCCAGAGTGCACTTCTTTGTCGGCGGCGGCGCTTCGACCTGTGGCATTGCTGCATTCGCTTGGGCGCGATCCGCGTCGACACGCCCGCACGCGGGGAACGCACCGCCGCGGCCCGCGCCTGTCGGCTCCGCATTGATGGCGGGTGCGGCAATCACGCCCGGCGCGCACGGGGGTGCGGCCGCGAGGTGCGTCTGCGTGTGCGAGTGCGCGCCGCACCGCGCAGCTGACACGCACGCCTGGGGGTCCCGCCTTGCGCACGGCGGCGGATAGATAGAGCAGGCCTCGTGGACAGCGAAAGTAGGTATCCGGCACGCGGTCTGCAAAGGTGCGCCATGGGCGCTGCCAGGCAGGACAAGACCCGGCGCGCAGCTCGCGCGCGCACGGGACGCGGAGCGGGGTGCGCTCACCCCTAGGCCTAATCCTGCGCAAAAGATACACGGGCAGAGACAGAACGCACGCTCGCTCCAAGCGACACCGCCTCACAGCGTCCGCGACACGCGACACCGTGAATTGGGCGGTGGCGCACTACGACACCGTCCAGTCTCCGCTCTGCTGGATGGAAGTCCAGGAAAAGGGTTGTCATCTCGATTTTTTATTTGTGGATTGTTGAGATCAAGCGGGCGGGATCAGGCCTCAGGCGCTTGTGTGAACGCGACAGCGGTTTACGGCGTTTCTAATGCGCACGTACGTGCATATGACCGGGTGATAGAATATTATTTTGGCTTTATAGAATTATTGGACGAGACGAAAAAGATTGGATAACCAGCGGCGCAACGATTCTGAGCGCCCAAAATTGTCGTGTAGAAATTCATTGTACTTCTATTTATAGAATACAACTGAAAGGAGAGCTTTGTTTCAAGCCAGCTTGACCTGCTCCAAGGGACATTATCAGGCACGAAACCATACCGATGAGAAGTCTTCATTAAATCATAGAATAATCACTGCCTTTCCTTTGTTCCCCTCAAGGAAAAGTAGAAAGGTATCGGCTCGTGCGCCACTATCCCATTCTCACTGTATAAAACACCGCAGTCCGACTTTGCGTGTTCCAAACCACTTACCAACACCACCCGACATGAGTTCCCTCTCCCCGCGGCTCCCCGCAGAGAGTCCTAAACTCTATTATATCCTACGCTATCACATGCATCTTCGAACAACCTGCCATGCTTTCCTCCTACGCGCTCGTCGGGCGCCTCTGGCGGGAGCGCATCAACGCGCAGCGCTTTCGCACTCAATGGATATTCATGTCCGGCCACACAACTGCAAAGCTCCAGCTGCTCGCGGATATCTGCACCACCGACATCTGGGCCGCGCACGAAGGCGTTGCGCGCCACGTCCAGGCTCTCTCTCTCCATCGCGGATCCAAGCCCACGAGAAACCCCGGCACGCGGCTGGACAAGAGCAGCGTCCGGGATGCGGCCATCGCCGCTGTCCTACGGAGCCTATTCCACGACAACCCGTGGCGCGCGCGCGGCGTCCCGGCGGTTTTCAGTCTCCAAGCAGGACATCTTATCATGGGCATACAATGGGGGCTCGACTTCGCGACGCTTGGACCCGACATCATCGCGGCGATAGACGACAACTGCATTAATATAATTATCAATTGTTGTGAGGATGAGTCGTTTAGGCAATTAATGATAATGGATGAAGCGCGTCAGTGAGGACGACGTGAGAAGCAGACTCTACATTCGCGGCGTCCAGCGCTGGTGTACCAACGGATTTTAAATCTACTCAGCTAACCGGGGTCTGCGTCAGGAGAAGTAGTCGAAGTAGAGGTGATATAAGACGCCCACTCGCAGATGCTGCATCTCGCCCGTGGGCACAGCCGCCCTAAGTGCCTTATGAATCGCTCTTGTTCCCCGAGCATAACGATGTTCGCGCCAGCGTGGTCCCGCAGATTCTTCAGCCACATTGTTGAGTTGATGTACGTCGCAGACTTGGAGCTGTCGAATACAAGTTGAACACGAGTAGAGCGCTAAAGGCGGAGAGGCAGGGCGAGCATGCACGGAATATAAAATCCGACACTCATAGTACATCTCCCATTGGCCAGGAGCTATGTAGATTCAAAAAGATCCTGTGAACTTGCACGGCCTCATATCCGTACGCTTCTTTCAAGCTTGCAGGAACGCCTGTTTTGAGCGTTGTCACCAGACCCAAGAGCATACAAATGGTCAATTCTCCATCAAAGCAGGTAACAATGAGTACCTTTCCTTTGTTCCCCTGCCCAACTCAAGCACAAAGCCGAAAGTATCCTGTGTCGTGCCCCACTGTCCCTTTCCTAATAGTATAAAATAGTGCGTTTCGCCTCATGTTCCAAGCCACTTACCATCATCACTCGACATGAGCTCCCTCTGCCCGCGGCTCCCCGCAGAGCTCGTCGATTCCATTATATCTTGCACGCTAGAGATCCCTGCCAATATCAACAATACTCGTATGCAGTCTGCTTACGTGCTCGTCGGGCGCCAATGGCGAAATCGCATCAACGCACAACGCTATCGCAACCTCAGTATATACATGACCGGCCACAGGACTGCGCAGCTTCAGGCACTTGCGGATATTTGTACATCTACAGTCTGGAATGCCAAGGAGGGCGTCGCGTTCCATGTGCAGACATTCAATCTCCAATGCGGGATCCTCGGCATAACCAGAGACGCCACCGATACGTGCGATCCAGAGGGGAGCCGTATCCGAGATGCAGCCATTGTTGATGTCCTGGGCTGTCTATTCCGCGACAAGTCGCGGCGCGGACGGGGCGTTTCCACAGGCCTGAGTCTCGGGGCAGGATATCACGGCACAAGAAAAGCGCGCGTGTTCCGCTTCGCTACGCTTGGGCATGAAATCATCGCGGCGCTCGACGACCTAGTACGCACGGCAGACATAGAACGACTCACCCTGAAGGCTATCTGGGGTGTCCCTTGGAGTTTTCTTTCGCCCGAAACTCTACGCTACCTGTACATTGATCAGGTCAAGTTCCTCTCGCCAAACGATGAAAGCGTTGACTTGTCAGTCTCTCGGGGATGTTTATTCCCGAACCTCGCCTACATACATTTGAACGACAGTCCTTCTTTCGTAATGGGGCTCACAAGTCAGGTATCACGGACACCTCCCCCTGTTACCACAATGGAAATCGCATACGAGACTCAAAATTACGATGAAAAATTCTGGGACATTCTCAATCATGTAGGCGGCAATTTGGAATCTCTCACTATCAAAATAACAGGAGGTAAGAAATTCGCCTCTATCGTCGGCGTTTTCAGGTGTGACATCTGACATGCTTCAACACGCAGAATTCTACGACTTATGCACCCCAATCGACTATAGAAAGGTTCATGTGCGCGACCATTTTTCCATTGATATCGAGTATAGCATCTATGACGACGAAGAGGAAGCAGACGATACGGAGCAAATACCCGCTTTCGAAACAATGGTGCGACTTCTACCTCCGACGCCCGCCAGGGAAATGCACATTGTCTTTGCCGTGTCTATTTTACATTTCGATCCACCACATGGCGCACGCGGCTGCATCGAAGACGTGTTTCCGGGGATATATGCTCCGTCTTTTCCAGAATATCTGGAGCGCGTAACGTCGGAGGCGCCCGGCACAATCATCAGTGTTGTGCTCAATGTATCCGTCCACGTAAATCCAGGCGTGACATACAGCTCGTCCGCGACTAAAGAGCACCGGGCATACCTACTTGACCAGTTCGCTTGCTTGAGCGGGATGAACGGTGTTACATTCCGTGTGGACGTGTATGAACACCACGATTTACACATGTTCCGTTTACGAGGATAAATCGGTACTTTACAGTCCTGCTTCGCACGCATAATAATAGTGGTCTGTCAAGCAAGCTCTCTTAGCGAGCCGTTGAATGGATATGCGTGCACAATGCAGTGCCTTCACGAAGCCTAGAAATCACCATGTGGCGTACTGTACTGACGGTGTCTCTCTTGCTGTCTTGCATGCACAAATGCCCATCATATATGGGAAATGCATCCTGTCTCTCAAGTGGAAGGGGACATATTCGGCAGATTTTTCATGTCATTTGCTGAAAGCAGGGTGTGGATTGATTATGATGGGAGACGAAAATACAGCATGGATGATGGCAGCAGGATTTCTCTCTGGTATCCGTTCGAAAAGCGGCATAACGGACTAAATGATTACGTGTGAACGAGGGAGAGGGAATAGCTATAGTACTTAATATATCCTCATCTTGGAAAATGACCCTCCCTTCAAGGCGGGATGTCCCATACTATCCGGCTAGACCTGAATATGGAAGCGAGATTCGGCTTTAACAGCACTTGGTTCTTTGTTTGGCGTTGGAATCTACGCTGGGGCCGACATTGATGCTGGCTTTGGGCGGCTCGATGTTGGACGTCGACGACTGGAGGGATTTGCTCGAGACGATGTGGTAGATATCTGATTGTTAGCATGAGTCATTGAGCAAGTGTGATGATCACGGGAGAGGTGCACCAGTGAGGATGGTTTGAAAAGCAGATTCGACATTCGAAGCGTCCAGCGCCGATGTCTCGATGAATGACAGTCCGTTCTCAGCTATCCGGACCCCGCGCGATCAGGAGTCATCAAGAGGGACGGGATATCAGGTACTTACTTGCGAAGGCCTTCGCTTCGTTTGTGGGCACAGCGCGTAGGTGCGTCAAATCGCTCTTGTTCCCCACAAGCATGACGACGATGTTCGCATCAGCGTGGTCCCGCAGCTCCTTCAGCCACCTCGTCACGTTGGTGTACGTCGGTTGCTTCGAACTGTCGTACACAAGCAGAGCGCCAACGGCGCCACGATAATATCTGAATCAGAAGCCACAATCAATCAGTTCGCGGAACATGCGCATGGAGCGAGCGCACTCACGCAGAGGTAATGGCGCGATAGCGCTCTTGGCCGGCTGCGCGCAATGGGTCAATAAAGTCGAGAAAATCATGTGGGATCGCGCAAGCATTGACGTCGGCCGAAACCAGCTCGAGAACACGTACCTGTATCCCAAATCTGTGCCTTCAGCATCTTTCCTTCGACATTGATGGAGCGGCTAGCGAAGTCGACGCCGATCGTCGCCTTGGACTCGAGGTTAAACTCATTACTAGCGAAGCGCGAGAGGACTAAGAAGATATGGTGAGCGACGACATTGCAGAGCCGAGAAACAAAACGCGGCGCGTACGTTGCCTGTGGGGAATCGTGGATTGAGCATTTTGTGACCAGAATTGCGTACGTGGCAGTAAAAGGAGAACGTACGACTTTCCCACGCCAGAGTCACCAATTAGGACAATCTGAGGTGCGTTTGTCAGTTTCGCAGGGGGTCTCGCACAGAGGAAATACCTTGAAGAGATAATCATAGTTGATATCAGCCATGTTGGTGCGGAAAGTAAAAATGGGATGGGTTAAAGCAGGACCCCCGAATATACTGATAGAGGCTGGATACCGAATTGGACAAATTCTGAGATTTTGGCCCAAACGGCCGCAGGCCGTTTGGACAAAAAATGGATTTTGGGGCAAAAAGGCCGTATCCCCGACAGGCTCTTGGTGGGGACAAATTCCTTGGTTCTCAAAATGGCCGTATACATTGTTAACACCGAGGGGACAAGAAGTGGTGTTTTGGTGTAGTGGACCTTGTACATACATGTTCGTGTAATGTAAGTTTGGGGTTTTGCGTTCGAACCACACAGATGCAGCTTTTTGCTTTTTCAATCAGACTCCTAAAGCTTTAAGCACCTTCGCAACCATAAATTATACATCCTCACTCTTCTCCACTCACATCCGGCTACTGTGAACGCAAGTGGGATCGAYCTTTCAMCGACTGACATGATTACACTCACAACGTTAAACAAGGGCATTTCASAGATCARTGAAGCCATCAAAGCGTTTCGAAAGCGCATCGTGAGTCCGAGTCTGTAGTGCATCATATAGTATACCATTATATTCTACATGTGCTCTGAAGTAATTGTAACCCTGCTCTACCGTACTCAGACGAGAATTAAGTCACAAAAAGCCCATATTCGCAAAAACCGAGCAATTTTGAAGCCCCAAAAGGCCGTATCCCCCGAAGCCCCTGAGTGCGGACAAATTCTGAGATTTCGAAAAAGGCCGTCGCCTATAGGTGCCGAAACGGACAAATTCTCGAAAAATCGCCCAAAAAGCGCTTGGACAAAAAGCCGAAAATTGGACATGTCAGTATCCAGCCTCTATCAGTATATTCGGGGGTCCTGTTAAAGCCGCAGCGACAGTGTAGCCTAAGCCAAACACGTAATAAGTAGAAAATCAAAATCCATCGCCAGTGAAGTTATATATAGCGCAGCCACTTGAAAATCATTCAATTTCAAGTAAATAGCAATAAAACACCGGCAGACCCGAATGATACCCTTCAGAACCCCGTCTGGAGGTGCACAGGAAAAAGGCAGTGCGCGAGTGCTTCAGGCAAGCTTCAGGTGCGAGGGTGCCGGAGACTAAGTAGCACATAGTGGGAATTTCCCGGGAGCAAATGGATGTACGGCGAGCGCTACGAAGTGGTGCATGAAAGTGAGGAAAACACTTTAGAAGGTCTGAGGACACAGTAATCGTTTGTACGAAGACCGTGGCATGATTGTCGTCTGTATGAAGGCCATGTAAACTTCAAAAATTGGGATAGAGTAGAATGTATGCACCAAGCCTCCTCCGTTCTGCTTCTGTGATGCATTTCGGAATGTGCATACGCTGCATACTTGCTTGACTTTTGAGTGCTTGCATCCCGCGAGCGCGACATCAGCGCTCAAGGTGTGCAGCACCTTGGCAGCGCCCGATCATTGATGACCGGGTACGCAGTGCCTGAATTACCGCGCCCGAGGGCAACCGAGGGCCTGAGAGGATGCCGCGCGGCGAAGCCCGGGTTGGGCGCTTGGGGTGGCAGCTCTCGTCAGCAAAAACCTGAAGTGTGAATTCAGCGCACAGCGAACCCGTCAGATCATCGCCTGCTGGTGAACATAAGTGGCACACTACTAGAACTGACTACGAGGTTATTTGAGGATTAAAGTAGTTGAAAACGAGGCGGTGCGTTGCCAGCATAGACATAAATTAATAATGCGCCGGCGCGCCCGAGCGAAAATTGTGAGCGCACATTGGGGTGGATGTCCCCTGGCCGAGCGGGACAGTCAGCCAACGCGAGAAAGCGGCGAGTGGCGCGGGAATTTAATATTTAATAGCTACACGACCAATAATTGATAAGTACCTGTACTTCAACGTCGAAATTGGCGCCGAACGTTGAACAAGGCGCGGTCGCCAGCGCTCTGAGTGCCGATGGCCAGTCCTAGCGACAAGATAATTTGGTCCATACATCAATACGCTCAGACTCTGCCCCGAGTTGATGCTTCGCGACGGCGCACCGCCTGCGCGCGCCTCGGGCGCGCCAGCCTCCAGCGCGGTTATAAAACACGTGAATCTCCCTATTCCCGCCCCCCCTTCCGCACCGCTTCCACACCTATTACAAACGCGACACCCATGCGCCGCCCCGTCCTCGCCGCCGTGCTCGCCAGCGTCGGCCTCCTCGCATACGCGCTGTCCCAGTCGTGTGCGTGCCCTTATAATTACCACCATCGCCTTCCCCGCGTCTAATATGACATGGTCTTTGATTAAACTTCTAGGCCGTACCGGCGTCGCCGTCGCGTGCTACGCCGCGGCGGGTCTGACCCTCGGCATCGCTGCGCCCGCCACGCCTGCCGTCATCGTCGGGTGTACCGCCGCACGCGGAGCGTGCAGTTTACTGTGCGCGTCTTGATTGTGAAGCATGCAAGCATTATGAGCGCTAAATGTGCGCGTGGCTGAGTTGAATGCGTAACTGGGGCCTGTGGTTGTGTAAGTCAGAGGTGCTGCGTAAAGTGGGCAACTATGCACGCTGATGACGGCGTATACCTTGAAGCAACCTGAAACTGTTAAATTTCATTCATAAATATCGTCTTTCCGTGATGCAGAACGTGTATACTGGGTTACAGTCTTCTGCAGCTGATTGATGATGACGCGGACGGCGTGTCTGTAGGTGACGTCGAAGATGCCAGGCGGGCCGGCGCGTGGACGCGAGGCGGGGTGCGCAGCGCACCTCCCGAACACGACTACTTCCTCAGATATTCTATGATCCATTCACCAAGTACCGCTACTTGTTCTACAGAGAATCGTGGTACTCGGGCGCCCAGCGCTATTTATGTTCTCGGCGCTGCGTTATTGTGGGCGTCCTGCCGTGCTATCTGTACACCAAGTGCAAGCCGCCTGAGCACATCACCCTGCCGCCTCCGCGCACACCGGCAGCCCACCGATCAGGTAAGGACTTAGAGTTTAGAAGCATGGGAGCGCTGCGCCGTCAGGTAGAGTTTTGCAGTGATGGCGATGGTGTGCCGTCGAAGGCCGGGTTTCTCCGCGCAAGGTATATAACCCCGTCCAACGCGTTTTCGCCCCCTATCTCACACCGCCATCCCCCCGTTGGTACTCAAGAAAACCAGCATGCGTTTCTCTACCCTCGCAATCGCCCTCGCTAGCGCTGCCAGTGTCAGCGCCGGCCCCATTGCCTACGGGCTCTGTCAGACGGGTGCGTCCCGCTTCCCCGCTGAACATTCTCTAGGATTCATAGACCCACCACAGGCTGCAATGTCGTCGCCGTCGCGTGCTACGGTGCCGCGGGCGCGACTTTCGGTACAGTCGTCGCCGCGGCTGCCGCGCCCGCCGCCATTCTCGCGTGCAACTCCGCGCTGGGGACGTGCAGCGCCATGTGCGCGAGCGTCGCTCTCCTCGCGCCGACGCCGTAAAGGGGAGGTACGCGTGCTTTTCTCGAGCGAGATAACGGCGGTTCGTGACTGTTCGTTTAACCGTAGGTCTTCTAGTGTCTGTATGCTACGCTGCGCGCGCTGGCTGGAGGTCTGGTCATGAATGATGTGGATAGTTGGATGATGTTTGACGATGCAGTTGTATACACAATGCGCACGAGCGCTTTTGTTCGATCGGCCCAGGTATCTGGGTAACAGGACCTTGTACAGCATACCAGAAGCAGGTGCAGAAACGCGGCAACCATGCATAAGTTGGGCGAAGCGCGCCAGACGGCCGGCAGCGCCGAGGATGTGTGCGCACAGCCCTAAGACTGCCCGGGCGAGTACCGCTGTCTTCGCACTTGGGCACCGGGCGCTACGCACATATATTCATATGTCGGGCTTGGGCGTCCTCAAACCGTTCAAGCACTTCATGCTGCGGCATCCATTTTGCTCGCAGAAGCAGAGCAACGCGTCCTCCGTCAATTAGACTTCCTGATGGATGTTATCAATGGCGTGTCGCCCGTGTAAAAGCCCTCCGAGAATCTAGGCCCCCCTATCCGATCGCACAATGCCCTCCATCCCGTTCGTGTCCTCGCTGCCTTACAGTCCGGTAATGAGTTGTGCAGTGTTATTGGCTGCTGCTTTACGATGTAGGATTTGCACACAATGCACGAGTCTCCTGATGTCGTTTCCCTGACGTTGCGCTTGACAGGAATGGGATTTTCTGCACCACCCATTGGCGGCTTGATCCAGAGCAGCGTACGCCATTGATGGGCACGCGCGAGCAACGCCTGACGTGAATCTTGGTATGAATGAATGATCAATATGAATACAGTCGCACCTGCTGTAACCCATATATGAGATACCCCATAACCCGTAATATCCCATAGAGACTCCCGTCCACCGAGTTGGCTCGCGGGGAAATCCAACCCATAACCCATAACTCCCGGTACCCCATAACCCATACATTACCTTCCATATTTGGCTTAGTTCACACGTAAATGGGGTTCAATTGTTATGCCCTCATGCTGAACGGCGCAAATTACTGTGGAGATCTTTGATCGCCTTGGGTTTACGGCGACCACCTCACATTTTATACCCATTTCTTCGCTATTTCGGCTTATATTTATTTTTATATGGCCTCCGAAACCTTTTGATACCCTCAAGTTTGACCTCACATGACCCAAACAGTCCGGAAAACAACCTTTGTTCAGTAATATTCCAAGGTCAATGATATAACGTGCATTGAGCGGCAAATCTCAGCAATATAATATGTCCTAGAGCCCCAAAGTAACAAGTTATTTTCAGGATCTATTTTTAGTGCGCCTGACCTACCCCATATCCTGCCATAACCCATAGCCTGGGACGTCCACGGATYGCTATGGGTTATGGCAGGTGCGACTGTAGCTGGGGATGCATCGGATAAGCTGCGGTCCATGCCCGGTGCCCGTCTTTCATTTAAGCACCACCAGACTCTGGGGTCGCGGCACGATATGATGCGCGTCTATTTGTGTGCCATGCGCCGATTGCCTTGCGCTATTGTGGGCGCCTGCCGTGTTTACACATCAAGCCGCGCCTACGCGGACTACACGCTAGTACGGGCCCTCGATCAAATATACACCAAAGCAGAGCCTGGACCGGTGAATTGAATTTTCAGCTACGTGTATGAGAGCAGGCCGTCGAAGCGCCCCTGCACACCTCCACGCGGCTCCACGCTATCGCATATAACCCACCAATCCGTCCCTTTCGAATCCTCTATCGCACTCTGCGCTCCCCGTCGCACCACCGAAAGCAACACAGACACAGGACCAAGCATGCGCCTCTCCATCCTCGCCCCGCTCGCCGTCGCACTCGCCAGCATCGGCAGCGCCAACGCCGGCCTCATCACATACGGGATCTGCCAGACCGGTGAGGCCCTCCTGCCGCCCCTCCTCTGCTGACGGGGTCACATACGAATTAAACCCCATTCATTTCCAGGTTGTAACACCGTCGCCGTCGCGTGCTACGCCGCCGCAGGCTTCACGTTCGGCACGGTCATCGCCGCGCCCGCCACGCCCGCCGTCATCCTGGCGTGCAACGCCGCGCTCGGGACGTGCTCGACTATGTGCGCGACCGTAGCACTGCTTGCGCCGACGCCGTGAGGTGTGGTGTGGAGGTAGTGTGTCTTCCACTGCGAGTGCGCGCTGCAAGGAGCATTAACGGACGCTTTCCTGCAGATTTTTGACGGGGCGGCGCTGTACGCGCGGGGTGTGTTGGGTCGTGGGTGCTGTTTTGGGGTGTTGTTTTGCTTTTGGGTATTGTTTTTGTGAACTGAGCTATTCTGAATCATACGGATATCTCTTTTCGATCCCCCACGCGCCCGGGCGCGCAGCAGCAGCAGCACCGGCTGCTGGAATCCTGCACGCATGCGAAACACCGCCGGATCTCTATGCGCGCAGAGCGCGCTGAATTGTTCGTAAGCGGATCCAAGAGCGGCCGTGCGCCCTGCAGACGCCGCGCCCTTCGTAATGTACATGTGTGCGGGTCGTCAGACCGCCTTCATCGCGCGTACAACGGCATCATCTGCGTAGGTAGATGGGGCGACCGGTGACGGGCCACCACCGTCTCGCCTCGCAGCGTATCAGTCCGCTGCGCCTGAAGTATGCACCGTATCTCTCTTGTCTGTCGTGTCCGGGTGACCACGAACGTTGCGCAACTATGTATAGCTTGACATGCATGACACCGCGAATGGCTCGCCTATTATTTCATCCGCAGTGGATCAACACTTGATCATCTACTTCAACCGTAATAGTATGGAGTCGATTTGCATTGTCTCAGTGTCTGTCGGTATATTATCAGTATCTGTGTATGGCTTGACACCAAAGGATATCTGAGTGCCACGAGCTGCACTCGCGTGGACCCGACGCACCCGCGACGGGCGCTTGCGCCGCCGCATTGACAAACATTCGTTTGTTGACATGCAGAATTTGACAGATGCTATTTTTAGCTCGATCTGTTGCGGAGAGGAGCGAGCGCGCGACTGAGAGTTTGAACGTCGAAAGCTGTGCTGCACCTGGAAACACGATACTCAGGGCGAATATAACCATGATACATACACGATGGAGGCGCAGATGGGCAGGTATATGCGCAAAAGACGCGGGACGCGGAAGAAAAGCTCTGAGAGCGCGTCCGTGAACGATGGCGGGGGACAACAGCGTCGCTGAAAAACCCGTATATAAAAAAAAATTCAAGATTTGCGATGTCCGATAGATAGTGTCCAGTGCACACAGTGCGAGAGGCGGCGCGGCCGAGTGGGTGAGGTTGAGATGGGTAAAGCGGCGCCCACCGTCGTCCTCGGGTGCTACGCCGCCCTCCGGTCGTGCACGACGCTGTGCGCAGCCGTCGCGCTGCCCGCGCCGACGCACCGTGTGAGCGTGGTGGAAGTATTCGCTATTACTTATAGCGCGCACCGGGGGATCGTTGATGGGGATTTTTAAGTAGATTTTTGGGCAACGGCTGAGGGTGGGGCTCCCATCTGATATTTCTGTGTGACGGATAGGTCATCAGACATCTAGATGGTACCACCCTGCGTACCTTGGAGTCGCATTAGTACAATTATCGATCGAAACCTTAACTACAGGAATAAGGTAACAAGCTGCAAGCCATGCCTTTCCAATTCGCCACGTGGGATTCTGTATGTACCCCTAGAAGACCCGAACTGAAAAATCGGTGCACCATGTGTGGGTACGATATGGATATTAGAGTTATCAGACGGGTAAATATGCCCTGGTGGGATTAAGCCACAGTCCAGCATAACAGAGAAGCACTGCTGTTCTTGTGGAAGCAGAACGTTGTCGCCGTCCATTCCAAAGTTCATGATCCCGAAGGTGATATTCTGTCGCGTGATGGTGCTACGCATATAGTCACTCTGTGCTTCGAGATGACGATCCTCGTATATGCGCGCATCTAGCACGTTGTAATTGTCGCATGACACGACCGTGCCTTCTGTGTCCGACCATATGTCAAGCGAAATACTTGCGTAGAACTCACCCTTGGGAACGAACTCACACCGCTCGGCATCGGCCGGCAGCTTCAGCGCGGGCGCCAAAAGCAGCGGAATACGCACGCCGAGGTGCGTGAGCACGATGGGCTCGAGGGGCTGCCAGCGGTCGAGGAGCGACGCAGCGCGCCCGTCACGCGTGTACGGGTCGAAATGGTGCGTGCGGTAGAAGTACTGCAGGATGCGCACGGGGAGCAGGCGGTTCTGCGGCGCGCCCCAATACGCGTGGTTGAAGAGATCGAGCACGTGCGTCTTTGTCGCGAGGAGCTCGCGCACGAGGCGGAAGAACGCGCGCGCGGCGCCTTCGCCGTATGCAACGGAGAGGTCGACGCCCAGCAGCCCCATGAGGGAGTACGCGCCGTCTTCCTCCCGCGTTACTTGCCGCTTTGACGCGAGCTGGAAGCGCCGCGAGAGCGCGATGCGCTCCGTGTCGCCGCGTCGGAAGAGCGAGACCTCGTATTCAGAGATTGACGTAGCCGTGCGGATTTCGCGATGGATGTCTGCCACCGTGAGCGGCGCGGCGGGGAAGAACGGGAGGTCGCGCAGGGCCGTGGCGCCCTCCGTGAAGAAGTCGTCCCAGTCCATGTCATAGAACCGGATGTGCGTAGGCGCAAGCAGCTCCTGCAGCGTCCAGCCGCGGGAAAACCACGAGTCGCGGTGCATGCGCGCCAGCGCGCGCGTCTCCGCCATGTACGCGATGCACACGTGCGCGCCGCGGTACCACTTGTACATCGAGCGGATCGCCTCGTCGAGCTCGCTGCTGCTCGTCTTATCGATGCACACCGTGTCCATCCACCCGAATGCGACGCCATAGTCGCGCGCGGCGACCGCGCAGAACATGTCGATCTTCCGATTCCCACGCGGGTTCGCAGCGCGCGTTGCCCAGTCTTGGAAGACGATGTCCCCGGGTGTGTCGCGGATCCAGGTGTGCGAGAGAATCGCGTAGCGGGAGTGCAGCCTCACGAGCTCTACAAGCAGGTGCTTCTGCTCCCTGTACCCCGCGTCCGAGATTTCGGGCTCGTCCGAGAGCGTCATCTGCTGTGCGTGCGTCCAGTCGGCGTCGAAGGCGGGCGTGGAGGTGCTGGTGTAGACTTTGGCGAGAACACGCCGGAACATCTCCCCCCTGTCGATGATCTCGAGCGACTCGCCGGCCGATGCGAACGCAAGCACGCGAATCGGCATTTCGTTGAAGATTCGTGGGCGCAGAGCGTCTATGATTTTATTCTGAATTTCAGGGCAGGGAATTTCTACGAGTTTCAGTGAGTGCACGATCTTCTTCAGTGTCGTGGATTCGACCAACGTCTAGGGATATCTGCAATAATCTCAATGGTCTTTTCTCCAGGTTTGTCCTGTTCATCTGGAATAGCTGTGGTGCATGCTGTGCAGCGCGGATTGACCTCCGAGTTGACACAACTTACCACCAATATCCTCTGGTTTCTTCTCACTATTAGCAATTTTCAATCGCATAGTCGCTGATATGAAATCTTGCAGAGCAGCAAGGAGTATCTGTCCCTCGTTTCCATATCTTTTCCCGTCTTCACCAGAGCGATCTTTCAGCGGGGTTAGGTGCAACATCATTTTCTCTTTCAAGCATCAAATACTTTACCTACTGTGGAGGCGTCCTGGATCGAAGCTAGATGATAGTGTTACATCAATACAATCTAACCGAAATCAGAGTTTACGCACCAGATCCGGGGACATAGGCGTGCATTATCGGCTGCATGAAGCTCACAAGAGCAGCAAGGAAGCCTTCTGCCTGTGCTCCTGATACCATACCTAGATGTGCCGGTGTTGACGCAGCTACCTCGATAGGCGCAGCTTTCAAGGGGGTGATATCAAGGTGATATAAGCAGAAGATGCGGAAAACACTTGACCAGCCACGTATAAGGTTCGCGGATTCATCGCGGCTGGAATTCCCAGATGACTTCGATTTTCCCCCGTCGTCCGTCCGTTCTGGGCCATTCTTTTGTCCGAAATGGTTCTCACGGTGAGCAACAAGTGCCTTGGAGAGCCCATTGGATTGCTTTTGGAGCGGGGATAGAGATATAAACATAAATATTCTATAACTAAGGGCTGAACTTATGTTAGTACAGTTATTTTCAGAGAGAGTGTACTCGAAAGTTTTGAAAAACAGGAGTGCCTCCGGAGTCCGAAGTACTTGCTTTACCAAAATATAAAGTGAGTTTCTATAACAGTTTATTGAGAAATATCTCTGCTAGAAACCTATTTTTCGTGTTAAAACAAACATCAAGTGTCCAACATCAACTTGACATTCTCAAATCTTCAAGTTAACTTTTTTTTTGTGTCCGAACTTCGTGTCTATTTTTAGCATATGCATCGCGCGAAATCTTCTCCCTGCCAGTGGCCAAGTTTCAGTAGATTTAAGCCGTTCTTAATGATCCGAGGTCTCCTCAAAAGTCACATAATCGATTCTACTTAAGACTTTATGTCTGAAAAAAATAGTAAAGTACATTATTTTGACTTACTTTTGACACGAGGACATACTACACTTTATGTCAATTCCAAGTCAATTCACTCTGGCCGGTGAGCACAGAACGATATAACTTGTTAGAAACATTGGCTTTTCAGGATATAAGGTACCACCCTGAACCATTCTTGAATAAATTTGGTCTTGGGGAAGGTTGCAGCCAACACGCACTGAGTGCGCATTGAGCTGAGCAATTCGACGAGAACCCGTCCCAATTTGGGAATTGGCGTGTGCGAATTTAGGGTGGAAGGCAAATGCCAAATCAAAAATCCTGCCGCGAGGAATCCGCCAACGCTACACGTACCAGGCATCGTGGAAGTCCCTCAAATGTAATCACGTCGAGTATGTGGCTGAGATGTGCTGTGAAGACGAGGCAATGCGGTCCTCGATGCCAGCTTGGATATAGTATTGACGATCATCACATGATCATGATTCTATCTTTGTACATTCTCAAGCACCAATACGACGAGCACTCTTCCGGACCAGCGAGTAGAGATTCAGACGCACTGAAGGACCGGCTGCGTCGAAAACAAAAACGGGGCAGAGATGGTGCACCGGCAACAAATGGTCAGGATTACATCCGTCCATATAGCACATGCGTCATCCTCGCAGCCGGGCGGGACGACGCGTCCTCGCCTCGCAGCGTCCACCATACTCAAACACACACCCGGGCACGAGCGGCCCTCTAAAAGTAAGCCGCGGCACCCAGTGAATGGCCCATCATCTGAATCTGTCCCAGCCCCACCCCCATTGACAGTCCGCGCAGCGCGCTGAATCGGATACGGGGTCGTACCCGGGAGACCCTGGCGTCGAGCGATTCAGACTGCGACAGCGCGACTCTGAATCTGATGCTCGCATCGCGACTTGGGCGTGAAGTATGGTTCGTGGCTTGCGAACAGTCGTTCAACGTCGACTGTTGATCGTCTGGTGCATCAGTGTGGAAGGCCACGGCCAGTTCGGTGGGAGACTAGTAGGTGGTGGTTGTGCTGTGTAAAGAATCAGTATATGCTTTTCAAATAAAGAGAAAACAAGGTATCGCTATCTATTATACTCAGCGCACCGTGTGTAAGGCTGGACGCGCAGCCGATGCAGACGCGCGCTTACGCTGGCTTTGTCGAACCGTCGACAGAGAGCAGTGACAATGACATCCTGAATTTTGACGAGTGCTATTTTTGGCTCGGTCTCATGCGGAGAGGAACGACCTGGCCCATTGAGCGTTGCACGCTGAATACTGAACGTTCGAACGCTGTCAAACGCCGCCCTACGCGGTCACGGTAAAATGCGGTCCTTGAGGGCATATAAAAACTGTGATATACACACGGCAGTCTGCAGCTGGGCAGGTATATGCGCACGAAAAGCTATGAGAATGCGTCCATGAACGAGCAGAGGCAGAGTGGCGCCGCCCGAGAAGATGCGGCGCCGGGGAAAAAAGAAGATCTGGTTTTCGTGATCTATCGCATATCAAAAGAATGGTCAACATTACATCCGTTCGTACAGCACATCTGTACGGAGGGGAAGTTACAAATAACAATGACGACGGCGAGGGGGGCATGCGTCCAATATTGAATAAATAGAGTCCTAGAAGAGGCGGCACGGCCGGGAGAGGCGGTGGGTGGGCGGAGGAACGACGGTGGGCGCGAGCGAACGTGGGGCGGGTATGCGTGCGGGGTATGGAGAAATGACAGCGGGTTTTGTACGGGATTTGCGCCGGGTGCGGATGACGTGGGCGAGAGAGTACTAGAGCGCCAGGACATAGCCAACGACACCGAGGACCAGTGGTGCAAGCACTCCAGGCACACGCGGCGCGCGCGCGCCGCTGAGCGCGGACGTCTGCGGGAGGGTGACGGTCGCGACGACGACGACGGTGCTGCTGTCCGACGTCGCGCTCGTCAGCGAGTTGATCGCCCCCGCGCCCGCGCCGAGCGTCGTCGCCGCCAGCGTCGCAGCGCTCGGGGTGCTCGCGGCGGCGGCGACGGTCGTCGTCGTCGGCGCGGACGAGGTGCTGGGGGTGCTGGAGGTGCTGCTCGCGCGCGAGGTGCCGGTGCTAGATGAGGTGGTGGAGCCGGTGGCCGTGGGGGAGCGCGAGGCGGTCGTGCTCGGCGTGCCGGAGGAGGAGGTGCTCCCGCCGGTCGCGGAGCTCGCGGGGGCGCTGCTGCTCGTCGTGTTCACTGCATGGGGGGAGGGGTGTGGTCAGGTCAGCACGGAGGCGGGGTGGGACGGGGGGAGAAAGGGGGGACGCACCGCCGGTGCAGAGCCCGCCGAGGATGGACGACACGGCGGCGAGGTCCTCGCGCGGGCACACGCCGTTCCCGAACGCACACGCCTCGACGGCGTTCGTGAACCCGGGCGCGGCGCACAGGCACGCGAGGTCCGTCCTACCAGGCAGAAGAGGGCGTCAGCAAGCGAGCGCGACGGGCGGGGCGGGGAGGGGCGACGTACAAGCTGCAGTTGACAAGCGTCGCCGCGGCCGACGCACACGGCTTGGCGCACGTCGGGAGGTTCGCGATGGTGTCGAAGCCGCCATCGCCCTGCGCGCGGGCGCCGGGCGCGACGAGAGCGAGGGCGAGGGCGAGGGCGGCGGCGAGGAGGAGGAGCTTGGAGGGAGTGGAGGACATGGTAAGGACAGGCGGGTAGGCTGTGGGCGGTGGGTGGTGGGCTTGGCAGGGAGGCAGAGATGCTGGGCAGGTCGTCGTCAGCAGGAACCGCCGTTGCCAGCGCTTGGGCGGCCGTGGGAACTTGAAGAGGCGGGCCGCGGTGTTCCGCGTGCTCCCCTGAAACTGCTCGGCTACACCACCAACCTGGTTCAATCTCACGCAGAGCCGCGGCCAAAGTGCATCTGAGAGATTTAGTCGTAATGTCGAAATTCAATCAGAGATATCTGACATAGATGTTTAGGTAATAAGGTCCAGACGGCATCATCCGGGGCCTCAACGCGAGATCCTCTGTGGCATCAATGGGAAGTATCACACACAGCGCCAGAAAAATATTATGATCCCGGCTTGTCACGATAGTTTTCAAAAAGCATCCTCCCAAGATTATGACTTGGCCTCCTTTGGAGRAGCTGAGGATTTGATGACGAGTGAATCAACCAACTTCTGAGTGGCAAGTTATTTGTAAGTATTTGCTCCTTGTTCGAGATAACTTCAAGCTAACTTGAACTTCGAATCACTCATCATTGTCCTTCTTACATCCACCACCACCCCCTGCACGCGTTCTCCGATGAGACTCTGACTTAAANCTATTTTTAGTGCGCCTGACCTACCCCATATCCTGCCATAACCCATAGCCTGGGACGTCCACGGATTGCTATGGGTTATGGCAGGTGCGACTGTAGCTGGGGATGCATCGGATAAGCTGCGGTCCATGCCCGGTGCCCGTCTTTCATTTAAGCACCACCAGACTCTGGGGTCGCGGCACGATATGATGCGCGTCTATTTGTGTGCCATGCGCCGATTGCCTTGCGCTATTGTGGGCGCCTGCCGTGTTTACACATCAAGCCGCGCCTACGCGGACTACACGCTAGTACGGGCCCTCGATCAAATATACACCAAAGCAGAGCCTGGACCGGTGAATTGAATTTTCAGCTACGTGTATGAGAGCAGGCCGTCGAAGCGCCCCTGCACACCTCCACGCGGCTCCACGCTATCGCATATAACCCACCAATCCGTCCCTTTCGAATCCTCTATCGCACTCTGCGCTCCCCGTCGCACCACCGAAAGCAACACAGACACAGGACCAAGCATGCGCCTCTCCATCCTCGCCCCGCTCGCCGTCGCACTCGCCAGCATCGGCAGCGCCAACGCCGGCCTCATCACATACGGGATCTGCCAGACCGGTGAGGCCCTCCTGCCGCCCCTCCTCTGCTGACGGGGTCACATACGAATTAAACCCCATTCATTTCCAGGTTGTAACACCGTCGCCGTCGCGTGCTACGCCGCCGCAGGCTTCACGTTCGGCACGGTCATCGCCGCGCCCGCCACGCCCGCCGTCATCCTGGCGTGCAACGCCGCGCTCGGGACGTGCTCGACTATGTGCGCGACCGTAGCACTGCTTGCGCCGACGCCGTGAGGTGTGGTGTGGAGGTAGTGTGTCTTCCACTGCGAGTGCGCGCTGCAAGGAGCATTAACGGACGCTTTCCTGCAGATTTTTGACGGGGCGGCGCTGTACGCGCGGGGTGTGTTGGGTCGTGGGTGCTGTTTTGGGGTGTTGTTTTGCTTTTGGGTATTGTTTTTGTGAACTGAGCTATTCTGAATCATACGGATATCTCTTTTCGATCCCCCACGCGCCCGGGCGCGCAGCAGCAGCAGCACCGGCTGCTGGAATCCTGCACGCATGCGAAACACCGCCGGATCTCTATGCGCGCAGAGCGCGCTGAATTGTTCGTAAGCGGATCCAAGAGCGGCCGTGCGCCCTGCAGACGCCGCGCCCTTCGTAATGTACATGTGTGCGGGTCGTCAGACCGCCTTCATCGCGCGTACAACGGCATCATCTGCGTAGGTAGATGGGGCGACCGGTGACGGGCCACCACCGTCTCGCCTCGCAGCGTATCAGTCCGCTGCGCCTGAAGTATGCACCGTATCTCTCTTGTCTGTCGTGTCCGGGTGACCACGAACGTTGCGCAACTATGTATAGCTTGACATGCATGACACCGCGAATGGCTCGCCTATTATTTCATCCGCAGTGGATCAACACTTGATCATCTACTTCAACCGTAATAGTATGGAGTCGATTTGCATTGTCTCAGTGTCTGTCGGTATATTATCAGTATCTGTGTATGGCTTGACACCAAAGGATATCTGAGTGCCACGAGCTGCACTCGCGTGGACCCGACGCACCCGCGACGGGCGCTTGCGCCGCCGCATTGACAAACATTCGTTTGTTGACATGCAGAATTTGACAGATGCTATTTTTAGCTCGATCTGTTGCGGAGAGGAGCGAGCGCGCGACTGAGAGTTTGAACGTCGAAAGCTGTGCTGCACCTGGAAACACGATACTCAGGGCGAATATAACCATGATACATACACGATGGAGGCGCAGATGGGCAGGTATATGCGCAAAAGACGCGGGACGCGGAAGAAAAGCTCTGAGAGCGCGTCCGTGAACGATGGCGGGGGACAACAGCGTCGCTGAAAAACCCGTATATAAAAAAAAATTCAAGATTTGCGATGTCCGATAGATAGTGTCCAGTGCACACAGTGCGAGAGGCGGCGCGGCCGAGTGGGTGAGGTTGAGATGGGTAAAGCGGCGCCCACCGTCGTCCTCGGGTGCTACGCCGCCCTCCGGTCGTGCACGACGCTGTGCGCAGCCGTCGCGCTGCCCGCGCCGACGCACCGTGTGAGCGTGGTGGAAGTATTCGCTATTACTTATAGCGCGCACCGGGGGATCGTTGATGGGGATTTTTAAGTAGATTTTTGGGCAACGGCTGAGGGTGGGGCTCCCATCTGATATTTCTGTGTGACGGATAGGTCATCAGACATCTAGATGGTACCACCCTGCGTACCTTGGAGTCGCATTAGTACAATTATCGATCGAAACCTTAACTACAGGAATAAGGTAACAAGCTGCAAGCCATGCCTTTCCAATTCGCCACGTGGGATTCTGTATGTACCCCTAGAAGACCCGAACTGAAAAATCGGTGCACCATGTGTGGGTACGATATGGATATTAGAGTTATCAGACGGGTAAATATGCCCTGGTGGGATTAAGCCACAGTCCAGCATAACAGAGAAGCACTGCTGTTCTTGTGGAAGCAGAACGTTGTCGCCGTCCATTCCAAAGTTCATGATCCCGAAGGTGATATTCTGTCGCGTGATGGTGCTACGCATATAGTCACTCTGTGCTTCGAGATGACGATCCTCGTATATGCGCGCATCTAGCACGTTGTAATTGTCGCATGACACGACCGTGCCTTCTGTGTCCGACCATATGTCAAGCGAAATACTTGCGTAGAACTCACCCTTGGGAACGAACTCACACCGCTCGGCATCGGCCGGCAGCTTCAGCGCGGGCGCCAAAAGCAGCGGAATACGCACGCCGAGGTGCGTGAGCACGATGGGCTCGAGGGGCTGCCAGCGGTCGAGGAGCGACGCAGCGCGCCCGTCACGCGTGTACGGGTCGAAATGGTGCGTGCGGTAGAAGTACTGCAGGATGCGCACGGGGAGCAGGCGGTTCTGCGGCGCGCCCCAATACGCGTGGTTGAAGAGATCGAGCACGTGCGTCTTTGTCGCGAGGAGCTCGCGCACGAGGCGGAAGAACGCGCGCGCGGCGCCTTCGCCGTATGCAACGGAGAGGTCGACGCCCAGCAGCCCCATGAGGGAGTACGCGCCGTCTTCCTCCCGCGTTACTTGCCGCTTTGACGCGAGCTGGAAGCGCCGCGAGAGCGCGATGCGCTCCGTGTCGCCGCGTCGGAAGAGCGAGACCTCGTATTCAGAGATTGACGTAGCCGTGCGGATTTCGCGATGGATGTCTGCCACCGTGAGCGGCGCGGCGGGGAAGAACGGGAGGTCGCGCAGGGCCGTGGCGCCCTCCGTGAAGAAGTCGTCCCAGTCCATGTCATAGAACCGGATGTGCGTAGGCGCAAGCAGCTCCTGCAGCGTCCAGCCGCGGGAAAACCACGAGTCGCGGTGCATGCGCGCCAGCGCGCGCGTCTCCGCCATGTACGCGATGCACACGTGCGCGCCGCGGTACCACTTGTACATCGAGCGGATCGCCTCGTCGAGCTCGCTGCTGCTCGTCTTATCGATGCACACCGTGTCCATCCACCCGAATGCGACGCCATAGTCGCGCGCGGCGACCGCGCAGAACATGTCGATCTTCCGATTCCCACGCGGGTTCGCAGCGCGCGTTGCCCAGTCTTGGAAGACGATGTCCCCGGGTGTGTCGCGGATCCAGGTGTGCGAGAGAATCGCGTAGCGGGAGTGCAGCCTCACGAGCTCTACAAGCAGGTGCTTCTGCTCCCTGTACCCCGCGTCCGAGATTTCGGGCTCGTCCGAGAGCGTCATCTGCTGTGCGTGCGTCCAGTCGGCGTCGAAGGCGGGCGTGGAGGTGCTGGTGTAGACTTTGGCGAGAACACGCCGGAACATCTCCCCCCTGTCGATGATCTCGAGCGACTCGCCGGCCGATGCGAACGCAAGCACGCGAATCGGCATTTCGTTGAAGATTCGTGGGCGCAGAGCGTCTATGATTTTATTCTGAATTTCAGGGCAGGGAATTTCTACGAGTTTCAGTGAGTGCACGATCTTCTTCAGTGTCGTGGATTCGACCAACGTCTAGGGATATCTGCAATAATCTCAATGGTCTTTTCTCCAGGTTTGTCCTGTTCATCTGGAATAGCTGTGGTGCATGCTGTGCAGCGCGGATTGACCTCCGAGTTGACACAACTTACCACCAATATCCTCTGGTTTCTTCTCACTATTAGCAATTTTCAATCGCATAGTCGCTGATATGAAATCTTGCAGAGCAGCAAGGAGTATCTGTCCCTCGTTTCCATATCTTTTCCCGTCTTCACCAGAGCGATCTTTCAGCGGGGTTAGGTGCAACATCATTTTCTCTTTCAAGCATCAAATACTTTACCTACTGTGGAGGCGTCCTGGATCGAAGCTAGATGATAGTGTTACATCAATACAATCTAACCGAAATCAGAGTTTACGCACCAGATCCGGGGACATAGGCGTGCATTATCGGCTGCATGAAGCTCACAAGAGCAGCAAGGAAGCCTTCTGCCTGTGCTCCTGATACCATACCTAGATGTGCCGGTGTTGACGCAGCTACCTCGATAGGCGCAGCTTTCAAGGGGGTGATATCAAGGTGATATAAGCAGAAGATGCGGAAAACACTTGACCAGCCACGTATAAGGTTCGCGGATTCATCGCGGCTGGAATTCCCAGATGACTTCGATTTTCCCCCGTCGTCCGTCCGTTCTGGGCCATTCTTTTGTCCGAAATGGTTCTCACGGTGAGCAACAAGTGCCTTGGAGAGCCCATTGGATTGCTTTTGGAGCGGGGATAGAGATATAAACATAAATATTCTATAACTAAGGGCTGAACTTATGTTAGTACAGTTATTTTCAGAGAGAGTGTACTCGAAAGTTTTGAAAAACAGGAGTGCCTCCGGAGTCCGAAGTACTTGCTTTACCAAAATATAAAGTGAGTTTCTATAACAGTTTATTGAGAAATATCTCTGCTAGAAACCTATTTTTCGTGTTAAAACAAACATCAAGTGTCCAACATCAACTTGACATTCTCAAATCTTCAAGTTAACTTTTTTTTTGTGTCCGAACTTCGTGTCTATTTTTAGCATATGCATCGCGCGAAATCTTCTCCCTGCCAGTGGCCAAGTTTCAGTAGATTTAAGCCGTTCTTAATGATCCGAGGTCTCCTCAAAAGTCACATAATCGATTCTACTTAAGACTTTATGTCTGAAAAAAATAGTAAAGTACATTATTTTGACTTACTTTTGACACGAGGACATACTACACTTTATGTCAATTCCAAGTCAATTCACTCTGGCCGGTGAGCACAGAACGATATAACTTGTTAGAAACATTGGCTTTTCAGGATATAAGGTACCACCCTGAACCATTCTTGAATAAATTTGGTCTTGGGGAAGGTTGCAGCCAACACGCACTGAGTGCGCATTGAGCTGAGCAATTCGACGAGAACCCGTCCCAATTTGGGAATTGGCGTGTGCGAATTTAGGGTGGAAGGCAAATGCCAAATCAAAAATCCTGCCGCGAGGAATCCGCCAACGCTACACGTACCAGGCATCGTGGAAGTCCCTCAAATGTAATCACGTCGAGTATGTGGCTGAGATGTGCTGTGAAGACGAGGCAATGCGGTCCTCGATGCCAGCTTGGATATAGTATTGACGATCATCACATGATCATGATTCTATCTTTGTACATTCTCAAGCACCAATACGACGAGCACTCTTCCGGACCAGCGAGTAGAGATTCAGACGCACTGAAGGACCGGCTGCGTCGAAAACAAAAACGGGGCAGAGATGGTGCACCGGCAACAAATGGTCAGGATTACATCCGTCCATATAGCACATGCGTCATCCTCGCAGCCGGGCGGGACGACGCGTCCTCGCCTCGCAGCGTCCACCATACTCAAACACACACCCGGGCACGAGCGGCCCTCTAAAAGTAAGCCGCGGCACCCAGTGAATGGCCCATCATCTGAATCTGTCCCAGCCCCACCCCCATTGACAGTCCGCGCAGCGCGCTGAATCGGATACGGGGTCGTACCCGGGAGACCCTGGCGTCGAGCGATTCAGACTGCGACAGCGCGACTCTGAATCTGATGCTCGCATCGCGACTTGGGCGTGAAGTATGGTTCGTGGCTTGCGAACAGTCGTTCAACGTCGACTGTTGATCGTCTGGTGCATCAGTGTGGAAGGCCACGGCCAGTTCGGTGGGAGACTAGTAGGTGGTGGTTGTGCTGTGTAAAGAATCAGTATATGCTTTTCAAATAAAGAGAAAACAAGGTATCGCTATCTATTATACTCAGCGCACCGTGTGTAAGGCTGGACGCGCAGCCGATGCAGACGCGCGCTTACGCTGGCTTTGTCGAACCGTCGACAGAGAGCAGTGACAATGACATCCTGAATTTTGACGAGTGCTATTTTTGGCTCGGTCTCATGCGGAGAGGAACGACCTGGCCCATTGAGCGTTGCACGCTGAATACTGAACGTTCGAACGCTGTCAAACGCCGCCCTACGCGGTCACGGTAAAATGCGGTCCTTGAGGGCATATAAAAACTGTGATATACACACGGCAGTCTGCAGCTGGGCAGGTATATGCGCACGAAAAGCTATGAGAATGCGTCCATGAACGAGCAGAGGCAGAGTGGCGCCGCCCGAGAAGATGCGGCGCCGGGGAAAAAAGAAGATCTGGTTTTCGTGATCTATCGCATATCAAAAGAATGGTCAACATTACATCCGTTCGTACAGCACATCTGTACGGAGGGGAAGTTACAAATAACAATGACGACGGCGAGGGGGGCATGCGTCCAATATTGAATAAATAGAGTCCTAGAAGAGGCGGCACGGCCGGGAGAGGCGGTGGGTGGGCGGAGGAACGACGGTGGGCGCGAGCGAACGTGGGGCGGGTATGCGTGCGGGGTATGGAGAAATGACAGCGGGTTTTGTACGGGATTTGCGCCGGGTGCGGATGACGTGGGCGAGAGAGTACTAGAGCGCCAGGACATAGCCAACGACACCGAGGACCAGTGGTGCAAGCACTCCAGGCACACGCGGCGCGCGCGCGCCGCTGAGCGCGGACGTCTGCGGGAGGGTGACGGTCGCGACGACGACGACGGTGCTGCTGTCCGACGTCGCGCTCGTCAGCGAGTTGATCGCCCCCGCGCCCGCGCCGAGCGTCGTCGCCGCCAGCGTCGCAGCGCTCGGGGTGCTCGCGGCGGCGGCGACGGTCGTCGTCGTCGGCGCGGACGAGGTGCTGGGGGTGCTGGAGGTGCTGCTCGCGCGCGAGGTGCCGGTGCTAGATGAGGTGGTGGAGCCGGTGGCCGTGGGGGAGCGCGAGGCGGTCGTGCTCGGCGTGCCGGAGGAGGAGGTGCTCCCGCCGGTCGCGGAGCTCGCGGGGGCGCTGCTGCTCGTCGTGTTCACTGCATGGGGGGAGGGGTGTGGTCAGGTCAGCACGGAGGCGGGGTGGGACGGGGGGAGAAAGGGGGGACGCACCGCCGGTGCAGAGCCCGCCGAGGATGGACGACACGGCGGCGAGGTCCTCGCGCGGGCACACGCCGTTCCCGAACGCACACGCCTCGACGGCGTTCGTGAACCCGGGCGCGGCGCACAGGCACGCGAGGTCCGTCCTACCAGGCAGAAGAGGGCGTCAGCAAGCGAGCGCGACGGGCGGGGCGGGGAGGGGCGACGTACAAGCTGCAGTTGACAAGCGTCGCCGCGGCCGACGCACACGGCTTGGCGCACGTCGGGAGGTTCGCGATGGTGTCGAAGCCGCCATCGCCCTGCGCGCGGGCGCCGGGCGCGACGAGAGCGAGGGCGAGGGCGAGGGCGGCGGCGAGGAGGAGGAGCTTGGAGGGAGTGGAGGACATGGTAAGGACAGGCGGGTAGGCTGTGGGCGGTGGGTGGTGGGCTTGGCAGGGAGGCAGAGATGCTGGGCAGGTCGTCGTCAGCAGGAACCGCCGTTGCCAGCGCTTGGGCGGCCGTGGGAACTTGAAGAGGCGGGCCGCGGTGTTCCGCGTGCTCCCCTGAAACTGCTCGGCTACACCACCAACCTGGTTCAATCTCACGCAGAGCCGCGGCCAAAGTGCATCTGAGAGATTTAGTCGTAATGTCGAAATTCAATCAGAGATATCTGACATAGATGTTTAGGTAATAAGGTCCAGACGGCATCATCCGGGGCCTCAACGCGAGATCCTCTGTGGCATCAATGGGAAGTATCACACACAGCGCCAGAAAAATATTATGATCCCGGCTTGTCACGATAGTTTTCAAAAAGCATCCTCCCAAGATTATGACTTGGCCTCCTTTGGAGRAGCTGAGGATTTGATGACGAGTGAATCAACCAACTTCTGAGTGGCAAGTTATTTGTAAGTATTTGCTCCTTGTTCGAGATAACTTCAAGCTAACTTGAACTTCGAATCACTCATCATTGTCCTTCTTACATCCACCACCACCCCCTGCACGCGTTCTCCGATGAGACTCTGACTTAAAGACATATGTTCAACGCAGAACGATACCTCTATGCCATTTACTACGTACTTTTGTGATGGGATGACAACAAAACTCAAGCATTCGTCTTGCCAAGTCCGCTATTGCTTCGACATTATCCGAGCCCGAGTTGACTGTACGTCTTAGATGTCACAAGTTCTGGTAAGTCATGAATTTTTCTCCCCCTTTTTCCCTCCTCAATTTCAAATCTTGATGCACCAGAAAAACTGCAAGTTCGACCAAGGTAATGTATAGTACGTATGATAGTATAACGTATCCGGTGCRWTTTGTCAACTCCAACTCACCTGCGGCTGCTGATCAAGACTTTTCAATTTCAAGTATGCATCCCTCCTCACGCCTACATGAGGTATTCATTCTGCTTTACTTACTATTGCCTGACAAACATACTGACTTTGTGYATTCAYGCATTGCTTGTCTTAACACGGCTTGTACTATTGTTCTCYAAGAGGTGTGTTTGCCCATTTCATCATTCATGTGCCTACTTCCASTATTAACAATGCATTAGATATGTACATTTCTGATTTCTGGAGTAACTGAGACAGCTGAGTACACGGGAGACACAAGCATGCGTGATTGCCATGGTGAGTCTTCGCTCGACGCCGAACTTGTGTACACAGCATYGGACAGACAAACTTCGTACTGAGAACGTATCTTAGGTATGGTCCTACGAACCGCGCATGCGTTAGGCATAGTATACTCGTGCCATTGTGGCWTTTGTGTCGGACCTGTAGTCATTCTTAGTTGTAGTACGAAATATTTCTATGAGGTAGAATYATTCAATACATAATCTCTTTTTGATACTCAAAAATCCCCATGCTACTGTCAACGGAATGACTGGGCAATCTCCTAACAAGATTCAAGTCATCTCCATTGGATGATTTCAGCCGGATCGCGCTATGTGATTATAGCACTGRGGTYGTGGTGACGTCGATCAGCAAAATATCATGCAGAGACCTGCTCTCAAAAAATGATCAGGCGATTCGTGTAATGGCGTCAATCTGAGGTCCCGGAAATATCGTGGCGGGCCTTCAAATAGATCGCGTGCGGACTTGTCAAACGAGGTCGTACAAACATCAGATCAGGTTGGTGGTGTAGGTGATCATCACCGTTGAAGGTGATGGAAATGCACAGTACGGTTTACTTACAGCTTTCAACTGAGGCGCGTCGATCTAAATGAGGCAGCTTCCTGCCAGCGGGATTGCCCAAATCGCGGTAGAAGTAATTAATACCGGTAAATCCCTGCTTATATATAATTATCGCGATACTTAGTAATGTACTAGAGACGGTGTTGTCTAGGAGCTGTAATTGGAGAGAAAAAAGACAGCCAGGAATGGGCACGCATCCGGAAAATCAGCAGCACGGCCATGCAGTGTTGATCGCAGATGTACGTCGCAAGAGAGTGCATTGTAACGCCCTCTAGTACCTGAAGGTAGCGGGAGTATCACGCGATGTCCTCTCTGTTCGTCGTCTCGTCGAACTGCCCGCTGTAGATTCTTACTTCGAAGGCAATTTATACAACAACTGGATGCGTGAGCGCAGCGATGTGATGGTCGTGTTCTGGGTGGGCCTCCGCGCGAGGAACGGCATTCAGATGTGCATTCCACTGCGCATCTCAGGTCGCGTTCATCGACACCGACGCGTCCGATCCCGCACCACGTTCCCTATCGCTCGAGAAATGTATAATGTGATATTGGACCTACGTCCATCATAATTCGGCGTTTGAGTCGCCGATGCCCCCTCTGCCTGGTGCAAGGCATCTACCAAACACTTCAAATTCTACAGATACACCTTTTTCCCCGACGAAAGGCCGTTCCCTGTTCTGCGCGGACAAATACGGAGTATAATCATCATCATTCTGCGGAATATATGCTAATCTTATCTTTTTGCTTTCATCCTCCTCAGCGCCTCCATGCACTGTCTATCCTGAGCCTTAAACGAAGCGGCCATACTCTCTATCATGCGTGCGAAGTCCTCTCCTTCGAGCCTCCAAATTTGTCCTGCGGAAGGATTATCGATCGGGCGGAGCAGGTACTCGAGCAACGCGCCCACGCCGACCCTGTTGTGCGGGAAGTATTTCTCGGTCTCCTTTGTGTATTGTGCGAGCTCCTGCACGGTGCCAAACACCGGGACACGGCGGTCGGTCCCGAACACATCGACGAGGTCGACGAGGTTGACGTGCGCGCTCTTGACCGCCTATGAAATTTCGTCGTGAGCACTCGTACCGGCGATCCTACGGGACGCCACGCACCATTTTGCACGCGTACAGCGTATCTGGGACGGGCGTTATCCCGATGTACGTGCACAGTAAGTGCCACGACTGCAAAGCGTTGACGTCCGTGCCGTAGTTGAGGTTGAACTGCGCGATGAGTGCGCTTCGGTATTGCTCTCTGGGTAGTTCTCTCTCATCGCGGCCCCATCCCTTCAGCGTGCAAAGGCGGCGAAATTCACCCGCCGCCGATTCGGCGGGGTCGTACTGAAAGTCGGGGTATTGGCTGAAAAAGACGGCGAGAGGGCCCTGGAGACGGGACATCGAATCCGAGCGCTGAGTGATAAGTAGACGAATGTAAGAAGACGGCGGAGGGAGAAATGAGTAGGCAGCACCTTTATACGCCGGCCTTGGGCGCCTATTTTGTGAGAAAATCGGAACCCAATCGCGTCATTGGCAGGTCGTAGCGAGGGGGCTTTTCCCTCCGTACGTTCGAAGCAGATATATGCCGTCGAATTACGTGACCGCAGTCAGAGCTTAAGGCAAGCCGAGGTATAAGGACAGCTCCGAAACTCAATGGTGCGCGTAAGAGAAGAAACATACGGATGTCCTTTAGCTTCAGATACTCGTAAGAGCGGGGCCATAGCATTTATTACGTGTGGAACGCCATCAAATTCCTTCCCAGTCAGATAGGAAAACTGACTTTCACAATTCGTGATAAGTATCTCAGAAAATATTCGATATAATCTCAGTGATATGTCAATTGGTACCAGTCGGATGTAGCCGGATACATCCGCACCTTCTTTCCGCGCCCCGATAATCGAGTTGGGGGCTACGCAGAGCTCGCACCAAGCTAGCAGAATGACTGGTTAGTCTTGCTAACCTGTAATCTGGACTGAGCTGTAAAGTGGTTYGAAATAAATCTTATCCACCGACCGGCATTGGATGTTGACGTTGGACTCTGGAGTTTCTTTTTTTGAACCTCCGAATGATGAACACAGCGTAGGAAATGTTGTTCACGGCGTTTTAGCCGCACTCAACGCAAGCTCAAGCACTCAACCACGGAGCTTTGGAGTGATACATGCCGCCACTTAGAAAACGATGGCCGCTCACCAGCACTCGTAAATTAGTGGTAGATCAGTGGATATGTAGTACGTACTTCATGTTTTGTTTTTGCTTGCAAACGGCGAGTTGGTGATGCAACAAAGGTTTTAAACGTTGTTTCAAAATTGCAACCTCAATTTGAAGCGCCGGTTGCCTTCGTAGATAAATTATAATTCTACGTGTAGTGTGACCCTACTGGCATTTCATTGTTGAAGCCTATTGAGTACCCAAAACTTGTTATTAGTGGAGGATAAGTTTGATAAAGTATGTGTCATGGCTCGGGGAGACCTGGGGGGCTGAAGGCGCTGAAGAGTCACACCGGTCGGACAGCCGAACTCCTGCAGCAGCAGCCAAGGCCACAGTCTGATTTTTTCAACTACTTCATAAACTATCATTAATCACCAATAAATATGTATTTACGCTGTGAAGGAAGACCACCGAAGTCGGATGTAAAAGAAGGTTCGGCTAAAGCCGATCACATCCGACTGGTACCAATCGACGTATAACTCATAATTTTCTTTGTCCAACTGCTTATCGACAAATAACTGCTTACCGACTCTGTACAGCGTTTGACTCCGTTCACCGCCGCTCTGAAAGTGAACCAATTGATGGGGGAATGCAGTAATTTCTGTTCAAGGCGGCGTGTTCAGCAACACTATTGTCAAAGGAACACCAGGTATCTCATTCAAGTGGCGAACAACCTGCTTTCCAAGGTGTACTTCAGGCGCCGTGTATGCGCCTGGCTCACACAGTGTCCTACATTCCACGATAAACAACCGGTACATTATAATCCTGACTCCTCGGGCTGTACATACAGTCTCAAGCCCCAAAACGACGAGCACCTCTCCCGGTTCCTCCCCCCCTCCCCCTAGTCGCCCTTCCGTGCGCCGGGGGTCGCATTATCTGGCGGAGAAGATAGGTGAGCAAGCTCCCCGCTCCAACCTCGTCGCGGGGGAAATATTTCTCGCTTTCTTGTGTATAATCGCTGAGCGCCTGCACGGTGGGAAACACCTCGACGCGGCGATTGGTCTCGAATACATCCACCAGATCGACGAGGTTTACGTGAGTGCTTTTAACTGCCTGTAAAAGGTATTGTAAACACGCATACCAGCCTAGACCTTACGGGATACCACGCACCATTTTGCACTCCTCCACCGTATCTGGGACTGGGTCTATCCCGATGTACGTGCATAGTAAATGCCACGAATCCAAAGCGTTGACATCCGTGCCGTAGTTGAGATTGAATTGTTGGATGAGTGCTCTTCTGTATTGCTCTCTGGAATCCTCTCTCTCGTCGCGGTCCCATTCCTTCAGCGCGCAAAGGCGGTGGAATTCACTGGATGCCGATTCAGTGGGATCGTAGCGGAAGCCGTGGTATTCGTTGAAAAACGCGGCGAGCGGTCCCTGGCGACGAGACATCGAAGTTGGGTGATAGAATGTGGATTCAGAGGTCGTCCGTGTGTAAAGTGGGAAACACGCTTATATGTCGGGCTTGGGCGCCTATTTTGTGGGAATTCGGGACAGTCAGCTAATCATATGACCGTGGACCGTCGTAGCGAGGGAGCTCTAGCCTTTGTACGTTAGACGCAGATATCTTCCCCCGAATTACGTGACTGAAGCATCTAGGACGAGTCGAGATATGTACTTATATGGATGGTTATGGCATTTAATGGCCTGCGTAAGAGAAGGAAGAACATATGGACGTCCTTTAGCTTCAGCGACTCGTAAGAGCAGGTCCAGAGCATCTATTACATCTGGAAAGTCAGCAAATTCCTTAACGGTCAAATACCAGTTATTAAACTGATTTTCACAATTCGCGATATCCCAGACAACATTCGATAGTTTCCATTTCAAGGACACTACCTATTATTACGAGCCTCCATTCCCTCCCAGTGTCAGTCTACTCCAGTGGCGGGGACAAATACGGATTTTTGTTCATGTCGTCGGACTCAGTCACTGTAGCGTAGAAGTCAACACCCGGTATCTCGTCCAAGCAAGTAAACTGCTTCGCCAGATATTCCTCGTACTCCAAATACGGACCAGGGTCATAAGGCAGGCCCTTTTCTACGTGGACAGTTACGAGGATCAGGAGCTCAACCGCCGTCCCCTGCGCGCCCGACGTGACGCGCTCCAGGTACTCAGGGAAAGACGGGTGGAATATCCGCGGATATATGCGCTCGATGCAGCTGCGCGTGCAGGGCGGCGGGTCGTAGTAGAAAATGCACACGGTGAAGACGATACGCAGATCGGGTGGGGGGGTCACAGGCAGCAGGCGGACGGCGCTTTCAAAGGCGGGTATTGGTACCGGATCGTATGCGAAGTGCGCGTCGTGAATGATGTTCACTCCGAGTTCCAAGGATAGCATGCTCAAAGGGTGGATCTTGCTGTAATCAATTGGGTCGCATGGATATATGAAATCTATATGTTGTGGTCTGTCAGCTTGCAGTCGGTGGTGTACACATAAGATCGCACCTCCTGAAAATTCAAGTGTCAGGCTGTCCACGTTTTGCCCCAGATGATAGAGAGCGTCGTAACTGATTTCATCTTGATGGGCACAGTCGTATACGACGCACATTTTGGTGACAGGCGGGGGGTGCGCATACATCTGCCCCGCGAGAATAGCCATGAAGGATGGGCTGCGGTCTAGGCATATATCGTCGAGCCTTGGCAGAATACATTTGCGAGGAGCTGCCGACCCGACGCCCGCTTCGTCTGGGGGCATCAACGTAACACACTGCAACTGTAGGCGGCTGAGAGTCGCAGACACAACAAAGCTCCAGGGAACGTCCCAGACGCATTCAAGTCGAAGGTGCTTCAAGTCTGCCGCACGCGATAAGTCGTCCAGGGCCGAGACGATTTCGGGGCCCAGCGCACGGAAGTAGAACCCGCGCGAACCACCTGTGAAATGTTTCCCGGTACGAAGACTCAACTCAGCGGTGGAACCTCGTCCGCGCCGCCTCTCGCTGTGAGGGCGGAAGATACTACGCAAGACAGAGACGACAGCTACGTCGCGTACGCCGCTCCTGGCGAACGTAGTAACAGACTTGTCCCGGGGACGCGCGCCGCGCATGAGCGTGCAGTGCGTAACATGCCGCGCGACGCCCTCGTGCGCGGGCCAAATTTTCGTCGTGCAGATATCCGCGATGGCCTGCATCTCGGCGGTGGTGTCGGCGTCGAAGTATATGAGCACGTCGCGAAAGCGTTGCGCGTTGGTGCGCCAGCGCCAGAGGCGCCCGACGAGTGCGTAGGCGGAGAGGATGGGACGGTCGGTGTAGGGACATTCACGGGCGATTTCTAGAGCGTCGGATATGATATGATCAAGGATTTCGATAGGGAGTCGGGGGTTTCTGGAAAGCATGTTGAGTGGCGAGAATAGGTGTTTCGGAAAAGGATGGAAAGCGCACTCTTATATTACTATGAACAACCCTCGACATTGGCCTTCGAAAGAAAGAAAGGGGTGGAGGGCCAACGGTGGGTTCGAATTTGTACTGGGGGACAATGGCACTGATGGCTTGTAACAAAGCTTATTCCCATCTGTTCAAATCGTTTGAAATGGCCATCCGTGCTTTGTCTTCACACAAGGACCGCGTCCTCGACTAACAAGCTTTGTCTGTAATTCTCTGTATACATCCAAATTCGATATTATGTAAATCGAAATATAACACATTCACTTACCATACAGATTTTCACAGCGATTGTATCGATATCAAATACTACGCGCGCTTCAAACTTTGCCCTGCGCAGCATCCGACTGCGGTACTGCTAGAGAAGCTCGCGAGTTCCACGCTCCCGCATGACGGAAGTGTCAACTTTGCTTTCGCATTGAGTACCGATGGGTCCCGTGCTGTGCGGGATGGGATGTAAATTTTGCAGTTCGAGAACATTGTCGCGGTTGTGGCGCACTTCTGCTGACGATCATGTCGAAGGCGCAGTTGTCCAGCACGCAAGCGGCCGGCTGACGAGGCCGAGGGAGAGGGATCCCAAGAGGAAGATGTGTGAAGGATTGAGCATCACAAGCTATGGGAGGTTCAAGGCAGTGGTCAACGTTTCCAAATTTCAGCGTTCAACGCTACGGACAGAGTCGTGCCCGTGTGAAGTGCTGGGCTGCATGATCCGGGGCCGGCCGCCGTATTATGATCCGGGAACAAACGGTTTGGTCTTGCAACACAAGTACTCTCCGACAAGGCAGAAAAACCATAATATACACCGTGTACTATAAAGCAACACCATATCGAACACAGATTCAGCTTTCACCAGGGTTGCTTATATCTTAATTTTCTCCGTTATCTGTACGTCGCTTTTTCAGACCTTCTTCGGCTCTCCTTTCAGTGCGGCCGACCGGAACCGGCCTGTCGCCTGCTATGATATCGGGGACATCAAGCAAGTCGCGGCGCTGGAGGTATTTGAGCAGATCGCCAGCGTCCTTATCGTCCCTCGGAAAGTACTTTCCCGTCCGCCATGAATACTCCCTAAGCGCCTTGCCCGTCCGGAATGCCTTAACAAGGCGCCCTGTTCCGAACGCATCGACTAGGTCAACGAGATTGATGTGCGCCTGCATAACCGCCTGAAAGTTTTGGGCCACGGCTCATCAGGAAGCAGTTTCTACAGGTGAAAGAAACGCTGTATACTTTTCTGCGTTCCTCTAACGTCCTGGGCAGTGGACTGATGCCGATGTGCAAGCACAGCAGCTTCCAAGAACGCAGCGAGTCAGCGTCCGTCCCATAGTTGGCGTTAAACTGTTGCGTCAACGCATGGTGGAAGGCCATGTACGCCTTGTGCCTTTTCCACTCCCCGAGTACCATTTTTTCTGTGGTGCACAGGCGATCGAACTCCAGCGGTGCAGACTCGCTTGGGTTATACTCTAATCCGGGGTATCGAGAGAAAAAAACTGCGAGGGGATCCATGGGATGCATTAGGACTGTACTGCGGGACGTATCGCACGGTCGCGTTATATATGTGTACCAGAGCAACGGTGTCTGTGATAAGCTGCATTAACGATCAGCTTCTTGGGCGCTTATATGTGCTAATTCCTGACAGACGACGAATCATGTCAGAGCGGGGTCTGCACGAGGCCCACGTAGTCATTTTTACTTCATAGAAGCCCCTAGGCATGTATCACAATCTGCGTAGTACTTACGTACGTTCCCCTGAAAGTAATTCTAGATCACTTTAGCCTAAAATGGTGAAGTTCCAATCCACAGGCATGACCAGGCGTGACCTGCGACCTGCGACCTGGTGCCGTCGGCTGATCTCCCTTCCCAGGCAAACAACAGCACATACCATCTTATCATAATCTTAATTAGTCCTCGCGCGCGCGCGCGTCGCGTCTTAGCGCCCTTCATTATGCTAAGCGCTCTGCTGTATCACTGTCGTCTGGCTCTACTATTCCTTGTATAAATGAATAAAAAACTGTTATACACTCCTTAATAGCACCAGAACAGCATCTCATTCAATATGGCAACCCACCAGTGCAGTAGCCAGTTCCACTGAATATTTCTTGCTCTGGAACATCTTTTCACYGTCGGAAATAATTCAATTTAGARAATAYTAATTTGGAGTCCTGGCTCCTTCGTCCCAAAGTTGGCTCACTCCTTCCTACCAGCCACGTCTGAAATGTCCGAGCCCATTATCATTGCACTTCCAGCATCTAATCCTCGTCCTCTCGGTCAGGTGCAGTGCACTACCTGTGGGTCCAACTCCAACTCRGCACCCCAGCTATGTTTGTCCACGTCTGGAGATGACGTTAGAAATTTTCACCGCTGGTTCCAGAAGGTCAGCCAGGCTTCCTATACAAGATTTCTCTGACCCTGGTCCCTTACCTGTTATTAAATTGCTAGTGTCTTAATCGAAGCTTTCTTGGAGGCCTTTGCCCTGTTTTTTTATGGCATGGATCCCCAACATCCATTGACAGCATTACGCCAGAGGTTCAAATGTATCTTGCTTATAGAAGAAGCCTCGAAGACATCCCTTCCACCGAGACCATTCCCTGCCAGGCTCCAAATTGCCAAACTGCTTCAAACACTCCRAGGGCAGCCAACCGTCAATGTCAGCGCTACACAGTCTGTTGCTCTCAGTGTTGTCGCAATCRAGGAGGATGCAAGGCACATAAAAATAGAGGAGGAGTGGGAGTAGCCGAAGCAATATCTTCTACACAGGTGCRCATTCATTTCAAAATAAATTAACATCCATATAGAGTTCTGACCCATTTTAAAATTAGCAGGGTGTCGCCCTGCAGTCCGAGTTCAATTCAGCCGAGAATATTTCAACACCTACTCCGACTCCTCTCATTACTTCCCAGCCTCGTACCTCATATGCACGACCCCTCAATGAAGTCTATGGAAATGCCTACCAGCTAGCTCAAYACGAGAAGGAAAAAAGGGTAGCAAATTTACTCCTTCGTCAGCAGGCTCTGGAACAGGCCAACAACACTGTTCAAATTATTTTCTGGGCAAATGTGAGGCTTTTGGACYGTATATATTCACACTGATGTTGACTGAAATKGGTGGTTCTCCATAGAAAAGGGATGGACCAGTCAGATGCAATCTAGTCACTGAACAGCCGGGGTTTTTCTACCCAATCCACCATGATTTCCTGATGGATGCTTTACATGGAACAAAGTACATATCCTTTCTCTCAGTCTCAATGGCGTCCTGGAAGTGGGTTATTCAAGGAGTTGGTGTCCCTATTCCTATCAAAAAAGGCGATTCTATTCTTTTACATGATGCAGCTTTCACCGAGGCTGACTGCCTGACTATTGACTCGGAGGTGCAGCTTTATTTGGACGAGTCTAGCCTATTTGGGGCATCCAACCGAGTCGCCCAAGCACCTCCTTCGCCAACCACCATATCCCCCTCTGCCGCCGCAGCCACCTCTCTTGCTTCCTCCTCTCCAATTCAACATCCGTTGTCGAGACCTGTTCGACCACTTCCCTTTCCTCTGACATATGTCTCGGACATGGTTGCCGGCCTTAAAGGCCTCATGTTGATTCGTGGCAAGGAAAAATTGGAGGCAGCATTCCGAGAAGCCTTTCCCCAATGCAATTACGGGGAAACTTCTGTCAAAACAGCGAAGAATATTCTTTGGAGGGCTCTTCAAATGGCGGGTGGCGATACATCTGGCCTCGTTTTGAGGTACATAGGCTACGGGCACTCTCAGCAAGGCTTATGGAAGTCCTTCAAAAACGATGTCAAYGGTATGATTTATTTCAAATGCTGTCTGGTTGCTCAATGCTCCCTATCTAATACTCTTTTGTGAATAGGGATTAATCCATCTACCCAATCCAAACTAGTCATCACYGATGAGATGAAAAACGCACTGCTTGCTTTGGATTCAACAGGCTTCAGAAGTCCAAGTCCCTCTATCTCTCTATCCTCCACTGGTCATGCTCCCACTCYGGATATCTGTGGTAGCCTATCTACRGGGGCATCCAAAGAGGATGAAATAGACGAAGATGATTACGAYCTACTTCCTGGGCTTACCGTTCAGCAGTWTGAGCTTCAAAATGGCCAAATGCAGACTACGKGTAACGCTGGYGATGTACAATGCCAAGGTCTCTTACGATTAAAGCCCATTGCACATGGTCATCGCCATGAGGTTTACATGGTAAGTAATACATTTATGTCTTCCAAAAAATTGATTCGATGATTATCTTTGTAGATGATCTGCCAGAACCCTGGTCCTGACATTGAAGACGAAACRTACGCCTTGAAGAAAATTGATTGGCCAGCATCTTGGTTCAACGATCCCAGYGATTACGAAATTGGTATCTGGCACGAAGGTAGCCGCTTCATGCAATGTTTTAATGACAGCAAAGCGTTCAAGACTGCAGGTGCTAGGCGTGGGATCAGCTTTCCTTGCAGTACGTCCTCAGATCGTCCTTCTTGTAGCTTCAATCTGACCCTGAGTTTCTCACAGCCTTTGAAGTACTGAAACCAGCCTACATAAGCACCGACCATCCTCATTGGCAGTCTGTTGTGGCCCAAAGGATGTCTCATGGAAAGGTTTTCACAATGGYGTCCTTACCAACTGCCCCCTTGGAGATGCTCCATGCATTCAGCCATTTTTCTTACTCGCGCAGTGGGGGAAAGGCCGTAGTGGTTGACTTTCAAGGTAAAGTGTTATGGCTTGCTCTCGTTAATTAGTGACTCAGAGCACTGACAAYTGCATTGTAGGCCATACAAAGCTCGGCGGCTCTTTGGCAATCTTTGATTGCATAACTCACTCTGTCAACATGTAAGCCGTGCATTTACTATATTCTAACTCTTGTTGCATGTTCCTAAAATCCATGGCAGAGACGAAGAGATAGTCAAACCTGTTTTCATGGACGATCTCGACCAGCTGGGCATCAATCACTTCAAGGCCTCCCACAGGTGCAACGATATGTGCGCTGCATTTGGCTTGACTGCCCTCTGATCAAAAGACATTTTATAAGTCACATTTCTTTTTATTCAAGTATGATACGTATTTAAAAAAACCCCATAAAAC